>PVKA01021708.1:0-38250 GCA_004027165.1 Ctenomys sociabilis
AAAAAAAAAAAAAAAAAAAAAAGAAAAGAAAATGTTTTCCCTTCAGTCTGCCTTCTAAGCTTATGGTGAATATGTCTAATTGACATTCAGTACTCTAGCTGCAAGAGATTCCAGGCAAAAGGCATTTAGTACAAATAGCCCAAGTAGAAGAAGGTTGAGATGGATGAGTGCTATCCTACATTGTCCATTATGGCTGTTTCCATCCATCCTAGAAAGTTTGTATGTGTGTCTTACTCATATACAAATTGTTTATGTTAATAAGAAATCTTACTATTGTTCCTACTTCATGGAATGAAGAACACACAGAGATGTTTCACAAATATGGTTAGCACTCTGTATCCATGGATTTAATCAACTATGGATTAAAAGTATTCATTTTAAAGCTGTATCTGTACTGAACATGCTATATTATTATTCCCTAAAAGTATTTTTATTAAATACTATTTGCATTAGTTATAAGTGATTTAGAGATAATTTTATACAGATGAAAGGATATGTGTAGACTGTACGGAGTAGGAAACTAAAGCATCTGTAAATTTTGGTATCCATAAGGGTAAGGGTGTATTCTAAAACCAACACCTCATGAATGCTAAGTAACAACTCTATATGTTGAATGGGTCTTAACATCTTCATAATTATTTATTGATACAAATTATCACAAATTTTGACTTGTCATAAGTAAAATTGTCCAACTACTTGTTGACACTAATCGCACATAATTCCAGTATAATATTTACAAGTGGAAGGTGTTTGATAAATAATTAATTGGGTGGATGAGTACCCTGCTATCAGAGTAGATCTACTCTTCATCCTCAAGTAGGCCTGAATAACCAGTATTAATGGTTCTCTGGAGCACCAAGCCATTGGTTACCTTTTCATCTTATAAAACCCATGAAAAGTATAGTTTCTTTGCTTACATATTTGTTTGACTAGGAATGATTTTTATTTGGTACCTTCTCTCGATACTGCAGTGTATTAAGAACAAATCAATTCCGTTTGATAATGATGTGACTTTCTGACCACATAACATCATTTAAAAGACTAAAGGTAAAGGAAAATTACATACGATCTATTCCTGATTTTTTGTTTATAGTGAGGGGACAACTAAAACCTAAGTGTAAGAACCTGGAGTGTCATTTGATATAATCCTAGCAAATATCCTAAAATTGCCTGAAAGAATGGGAGGATGGGCCTCATACAGACGGGGAGAGCTACCATTAGCACAGACTTCATCCCTTGGAAGCTGCTGCCATGTCATGCACGCTGTGCTTCTCATATTTTTCCAATACACGAAAAGAATGCTGTAGAGCTGGATAATTTGGCATACATATCATAGGCCCTACAATGGAAATGCACAGAGTCTACTACCCATAGGAGAATGAATCTTTGTCATATCAAACACACTCCCTTCCTTTAACCTTCATGTTCTCCATTTATGGGCTGAGGAATTGCCACTGGAGAGGCTGGTTGATTCTGCAGTCCTTCACCTTATGCTAAGGATAGTGCTATGCTTTTAAAAAATCTTAAACCCTGTTTAGAGAAGCTTATTTATTTAAATTAATTTAAATTTAAAATTTAAAACATTATAGATTTTCTCTTAATTTTCAATTGTTATAATAACCTACACTTTTTCAAAAGAGGTCCTGATTGAGAAATTCTCCCTGCCATAACTCACTACATGAATATTTTTATGACAATAGCACTACTAACATTCTATCACAGGTTTTTTTTTTTCTTTTATGGCACTAATAGCATTCTGTAGTGGTTAATTCATCAGTGTAGGGGGCTATCTGCACATCGTCATTTAGCAGGATGCTTAGCTTCTCCCCATTATGGCCTAGTAATGGTGCCCCATCTCTAATTGGTTATAATTAAAACTATCCATAGAGCTGGAAGTACTGCTTAGCAGTAGAGCACTTGCCCAAGGCCCTGAGTTTGATATCCGGCACTACAAAACAAATACGTAAATAAAAGCCAAAACCACAAGAACAATAAAACCAAAATTAAAATAAACCAAAAAACCTAATTAATTAATCTCTAGACATTGCAAAATGTGACTTGCTTAGGTATCTGCTGCTAGTTGAGTACCATAACTCCTCAAAGTCAAATATTTTGGTGATCAACTAGCTGTTGCTAGAAATTACAGCAATACAGGCTATACCATCATGGGTTAGAGAAGATCACTATGGCCTTCATTTTGTGATATAAAACACAGAATGCTTACTTAGATCAATTTAAAATGGCTGGAGATATTGATTTGCCCATTATTAGAGAAAGATAAATCTGAGCCCAACCTTCATTGTTCTGCTTTAGACACTCTCTCTATCCTACTTAACAGAACATCATATTTGGAGTTCCCATCTCATTATTTCACTAAGGCTTTATTGAGCTGCTTCATTTTGTGCCAAGCTAACCCAGTGACATGAGGGAAGGCTGATCTCTCAGACTTAGAAGAAAGGCAACATGAAAGTGAGAGGAGAGTCATCTTGTTTTATGACAGAAGCCAGATATGTTCAAGCTGCATCTTTGCTTTTTTTCCCTCCATGTCTGTGACTTTGCTGTGGCAAAGGTGCAGTATACTAGGGCTTTTGACAGACCCTTAATGAATCAGGTTGTTCCAATGAGGTTTCATCCTAGTGGCATAAGGGAAAACTAAAAATGGTTAATGGTTTTATGAGGGTGATTTTATTGGCTCCAGGCAAACAAATCCTTAAGCTACTTGTCTTTTATCTTTGGCTCAATCCCAAACCTTGGTGCTTGTTATGGTTTGTGTCCAGTTGTTCCCCCAAAGCGTCATGCAGTGATGGGGTGGTGGGCTTCTAGAGTTTGCAATTAATTCATATTCCAATGCTGGGATTATGGGTATGAGTGCCACACTTGGCCTGGGGTGGATAGCCTGAATGCAGTATGAGGGAGAGTGAGAGGCTTGCTAACTGCTGTTTCTGTTCCTACCTTTTTGCTCTAACTATTTTGCTGTTTTCTGCCACCATGAGCTGCTGCCTTCTGCCGTGTTCCAGTCTGCCTGGGAGCCAGCTAAATATGAATTGCAAACTCCACAAAAGCTGAGCTAAATAAACCTTTCCTTCCTTAATTCTGGATGTTGGGCAATTTGTCCCTGCTAGGAATTAAAATATCAAAGTAACGGAGACAGTGCTTTAGGTTTCAAATACAAGGAGGCTTCACATACTGAATCCTTTGTATCTTTCTCTTAAAACATGTGCTTCTCTGCTGGTTAGAAAATGTCCTTATGTGGTTGTCTTAGCTACTTTTCTCTCATTGCTGAGACAAAGTACTCAACACCCAAAGTTAGAAGAGGAAGGGCTCATTCAGCCCACAGTTTGTAGAGGTTTCAGTCCATAATTGGCTGGCTCTAAGGCAAAGTTGCACAGTTCATGGCAGAAGATAGTAAAATCAATAAAAAAGCAAGCACAGCCCTTTCTTTCCCTTATGTAGGGTATTTCAGGCAGATGGCACTTACTCCCTGAATCCTAGTGCCCTTGATCCTAGCATCTCACCACGAATCAATTCCAGTGTCACCCAGTCACCTCTGAAAAGAAATCCACCTAGGACTGCATGAGGCACTTGTGGAGCACATCTAGACACAAGCTATGACAGTGGTCATGGTTTTTTCAATCCTTTCTCAACTTTACATCGCAGGAGTACAAAGAATCTGTATGTTTCAATCCTGGTCATGCTAAACTGGGCTCAGCAGCACTTACATTCTACAGTTATGGCCTGAACTCATAGACCTGACTAAGTTAGGACAGAATGAACCAGACTTTACTAAACCTCTCTTTGTCTGTCGTAGTAAGGCAGGTCATATGCCATGGACCACTAGGAATGATCTCTAATGACTATTGCTTCCTTCACAGAAGCGATGGAAACATGAAGTTCTTTCCTGTGTGTGTCCTAAGCTAGCTGAAGTCAGCATGACTTTCTAGATTGCCCAGGATAGACAAACATTCTGTAAGCCTATAATGTCTGCAGTGATGGCCGGATTCACTAGAGCTGGCATAGGTAAGGAGCAGCCTGTGCTACGATTTAAGTATAACAAACGAATGCAGAGCCAGCGCCAGTGTTGTATTACACAGTAGATCTGAGGGAGTTCCTGCAGAAACTGGGTAGCAGAATGAAATAGGGGCAGGCAAGGCCACCTCTCCAGCATTTCTGTTCACATTCATCATCAGTAAAGCCAACTGTGGCTCCCCAGTAGACTCTGCATTGTTCACTATCTACCTAGAAGAACTCAAGGGGTCAAAATTGTGTTCACTCATCCAACTATCTAAAGTAACTAGGAAACTAAGCATGGATTCCTAGAGAGACCAACCTATAGATTAATAAAATTACACATGTACCTGCCACTTACTGATTTGTGCCTCTAGGACCTCAGCTAAAACTGGTTTTGAAAGGTTCCACATTAACACATTGCTGCATTCATACAATAGGGAGAACCTAGGTTAGAAATGTCTTTGTAGGTCACGGGAGTGGAACATGCGCTTCCCTGGCAAATGCAAGGACCTGAGTTCAATCCCTGGTTCCACAAAAAAGAAAAAAGAAATCCAGAAATGTCTTTGTAAAGTCATGAGATCTGTGACTCCTCCAATTTCTTTGGCAAAGAAACAAGCAAATGTAAAACAGTTTATGTTCAAAACCACTCCAGTGCTATGGGAACAAGGGAAGTTTAATTTTTATATCTTTATCAGTGGGCTGCAAATCGAGCCTCTCAGCAGAGAATGAGAAATGACTTTGAAGGTAGTCAGTAAGAGATGTAGTGTGAGGACACTAATTCCCCAGGGAGGATCAGAGAAAAGGTAGTAACTTTGTGAGTTTGGGCTTCCCCTGTGCTATTTTTGGAGTGGTTTTGAGAGCTGTTGACATAGGAGCTATTATTGGGAGATGAAGCCTTCCTAATGCTGCTCTGACTAAATCCTCTATGTAAGGGACACAAGATGGAAAACAGGACTCCAGGGAGGCCCAGGGCATCTCCTGATTGCTCCAAGAATCATGTTCATTGGCTGACCTGGTGGTTAATGGCCCCAACCAATATTTATTGGCAATTGTTAAATTTTAGCAGCAAATAAACCTGCACTCCTGTTGAGCTTACATTCCAGTAGGTGGCTGGAAAGATTCAATGTTTTGAGTTTTTATGGTGAACTAGATTGGGTTCTAAGAACTTTCCTCCCCAAAACTTTGGAATATAAATGCTAGTGCCATCCCAATTTTTAAAATTTAATTTCTTTATTAGTACATGTGTAGTATATAATGTCTACATTTCTTGTGTGGTATTGGTAAATGTATATAACATATCTCAATGTTTTAATTTGTTATTTATTTGTTTGTTTATTTATTTATTTGGTACAGGGTCTTGCTACACAGCTCAGACTTATAGTGATCCTCCTATCTCAGCCTCCCCAGTGCTGAGATTACAGGCATGCACCACTGCCGTTTTAATGACTGTCACAGCATGAGGTACTGGGGACTGAACTTGAGCCTTTGTGCTCACCAGGCAGATGCTTGGACCACTGAGCTATCTCCCTGGCCCCCTTAATTCCTTTCAAAATCCCCTTTACCTTCTGTCCCTGTTCTCTCTCACCATCACTTGATGCCCTTCCAATTTGAGAACAATCTGTCTCCTTACTTCCTATTATCTTCTGTGTTGCTCTTTATTTATACTTCGGATTTCTTATACAAAAGAAATCATGATATTTAAGGTTGCAAGTTTTATTTACTTCACTTAACATCATGACCTCAAGGTGCATCGATTTTCCAATAAATGACTCCAGTTTCTCTCTTTTTGCAGAGTCACACTCTAATGTAATGATCACCACATTTCCTTCATTCCTTCATCTGTTGACGGGCACAGAGGCTGTTTCCATGACGTAGCTGTTATGAGTTATGCTGCTATAATGAATATACATGAACCACTGTACTATAGAATCTTTAGCTCTTTTGGAAAGACACCTAGAAGGGAAACAGCTGGTTCAACTCGAGTCTCTAGTTCGTCTTTTTCTAGAATTCTTCATACTGATTTCTGTAGTGGTTGTTCTAATTTGCCTTCCCACCAACAGTATACAAGGGTTCCTTCCCCACTCCACAGGTGCTTCAGCATTTGTTGTTGGGTTTCTTTGTTGTTGATGGTCACTCTCATGTCAGATGGAGTCTCAGTGTTGTTTTAATTTGTATTTTTCTAATGGCCAGAGATGTTGAGCATTTCTTCATGTATTTAGAGGCCATTTATGATGTATCCATTCATTTTGCCTGGCCATGTATTAGTTTTCATCCCAGTTTTTCAGATACAGAGACTGACGTGCAGATGTTCCAGGCATGGAAGATTCCTAGGCATTGGGCTCCAGAGCCAGCGGCAGCACCACCGCTCTGTCATGTTACCAAGAACAGGCTCGCCAGCAGGAAGAATGATGACCACAAGGCCAGGATGTTGATTAAATGTTTGAAGACTTTGGTGCCATTGTTGAAATTGCCAAGTGTGGTCCTCTAATGAAGCAGCAGACAGAATTTCGCAAGTACACAGAGTGCCTGAGCCCATGAGGCAGAGGTATGAATCAGGCTCCCTTGTTATGCCTTGATTCGGGCCCAACTGCTTTCCTTTCTGTGAAACTCTCCACCGGGGAATTTAATCTGCTCCTTTTATGCCTGGAGAGCAGAGCTTTTGTTCCTGAAGTCCAGTCTTCCTGAGACTGCCTCCTTCAGAGAACCTGTTTATCAGGAAGTGGTACAGCTGCCCAGAAAGGTTTATGTGATGCAGTTAGAAACTGGAGTCCAGGAGGAACCTTCTGCGACTAAAAGTGAAGAAGCTGAGGTAAGAAGATAAGAACAGGACCACAAGTGCAAACGCGAAGCTACTCAGACATATACATATGAACATGTATCCATTTATTTCCAATAATAGAAACAAAGATGATCACACACAGCTGGATGTATAAGTTTGCAGTGAGAACAAAGGCAGCTGTAAATATTCCAAGGAGCCAATAAAAAGTAGATGAAGAAGAAGGAGAAAAAAAAAACAAAAAAAAAACGAGGAGTGGTTAGCTCTCCAGTGTAATGGGCTCCATAAAAGCTTTTATTGTTAAGGGAGTTACTTTCTAAGAGCTGTATGAAGAAAGCTGAATGAATGTGAAAAATTGCATGCAATAACCTGAGCAGAAAGATGATTATCAACCTCTGAATCCTGTATTTTGGAGCCAGTCTGTGCTGCTATTAGAAGATTGCCATTGTAGTTAAAGAAAAGCTTGTTTGCTGCTTTCCTCCCCCTTCTGCGTAAACAGAAAGTCAATATAGGTTTCTCCTCTGTGCTGGTCCATTTCTGTGAACAATTATTTTAAAGATGTAATCCAATCTTAACAGTGTCTCTGAAAGTATAACTCTCAAGAACTTTGCCAGCAGAGTTCTGTGCCTACCACTTGCTGAACCAAGAACTGAGTTTTTTCTTTTTCCAGTATGGACTGCTTCTCTCCCCCTCCACCCTGCACCCTCCAGCCCCATTCTTCAGCCATCTGTTTATTTTCTCCTTGGCTATTGACAGGAGAGTGAGTTACATTTAAAAGTTGACCCATCTGTACTTCACCCATTCAAAGATTAGTGAACTAAAGTTGTTAATAAATGGAAAACAGGACTCTCCCTCTCCCAGCACTACCCCCCACACACACATGCATGCATGCACTCACGCACGCACGCACACCCTTTGGACTCTACTCTCCTTGGCTTTCAGTATTTTTGCTGTATTCCAGAGGAAGGACCCTGCTCTGTCCTTTTTTGGACAGATGGAGGCAGTGCGATCTTCTAGAACACTTATATATGGGGAGAGTGATCATTTAAGAGGATTAATGGCTGATATTTCTGAGGTTCTATTTAATGTCATTAATGTGTTCTGGGATGATAGTTGCTCTGTTATTATTTTGGATTTATCTGACTGGCAGCTATCTAAGATTCAGTGGCATTTATAGGACAAGTAACAGTACTTCCAGATGTGTACTCCGGAAGGTACAAATGAAATTAGGATTGACTTCCTTGATCAGATGGCAGGAAGATGGCTAGAGGGCCCTTGGAACTTCTCCCAAACACTTCAAAACCATTTACATGTGACAACTTTCTTTCCAGATTATACAGTCAGAAAGCTCCATTTTAGTAAGTGAAGCCTTGTCTTAGGATGGCAGTTTGGCTTGTGGTCCTCATTAGAAACCTTGGGGATTCGGAGCCATGGCAGCACACAGGAGAGCCTGTGTAATGGAGAGGCCTGAGGCTCAGCATTCATTAGATTTATAGGAGGTCTACATTTATCCTTCGGAGGCATGAGTTTAGGGTACTGATAAAATGTTTAGAGTATGATGGGGATAGGCGTAAGATGTTCTGGTATGCTATTATATAAGGAGGTGATTATAATTAACAATTATATTATTTCAAAAAGCCAAAAGAAAGGCAATTGAATGTTTTCCCCCTAAGCAAATGATAAATGTTTAATAGATATACTTCACCTGGCTTAAACATTGTGCATTGTACCTCACTAATATGTGCAATTTTTATGTTTTAAAGGAAATATAATAGTTAAGTTTTGAAGCCAGGTGTACTGGTGAATCCCATAATCTCTGCACTGAGGATGTCGAGGCAAGAGGATTTGCCATTGAGTTCAAAGCCACTTGAAGCAGTCAGTTCAAGGCCAGCCTGGACTGCATAGCAAGACCTTTCACAAGGACAAAACAAAAACAAAAACAAAACAAAACATAAACAACCCGAAAGTCTTCCAAAAATAGTTTTGAATGACACAAATAATTTATATACCTGTTCCCATGTGGCTGAAATTAGGTGGGAGAGAAAGTCAATAGTAAAAATGATCTGTGCTATTGGTTTCCTTCTGATAAAAGGACATGACCAGGTATGTGATGGGATCTAGTACAGAGTGAAGTGGACAGCAGGACTCCTGTTCACTGTGAATAGTAAACCAGACCATGGGGAGGGAGACACAGTAAGGAAGAGAGGCAAGTAGTCCTGACTGGAGGAGTGGGGGCTAGCAGGGAACACAGCTCCTCTTTTTCTCCTTCTTTCAACCTTCAGCAGAGCCTGGGTAACACAGCAAAAAAATTTATCCCATCCTATTCTGTCTGTCTGTCTGTCTGTCTGTCTGTCTGTCTATGTATCTATCTATCTATGTATCTATCATCCAAAATACAAAATACATAAAATACATTATATATATCCCCATACACATTTTATTATATATAATAATAATATATATTATATATAATAATAAATATATATAATATATATTTTATTATATATAATATATATATATTATTATATAATATATTATATATTATTATATATAATAAAATATATAATATATATATTATATATATAATATATATAATATACACATTTTATTATATATATATATATATCCAAATAGCCCCATAGATTTTATACATATATATACATATATATAATTTCCCCCAACTTAGGGCCTCAAACATTCTAGGCAGTGTCAAATAAATTTTGAAACTAAATTCACAGGAGTTAATGGATTGAACATATGGTACAAAACAGAGAAGAGTGAAAAAATGTTATGTATACTTTTGAGCAATAGAAAGCCATGCTAATATGGTGGACAGGAGCCAAGTTGACTTAGAGCTCCAAAAGAGTGTTGTCCAGTAGGCATTCAGAGAGGCACACGTTGCTCAGGCAGAAAGGCTAATACAAGACAGTGTGATAGTTACCAGTGGTTTCTCTGTGGGTGGGTGGGAAAGAGGCCCAGTGCATAGTGCTTGCCAGTTTCCTTGGTATAAAACTGCCTGACAGGTGGGCATGGTGGTGCAGGCCTGTAATCCCAGCACTAGGGAGGCTGAGGCAGGAAGATTGTTGTGAGTTCGAGACCAGCCTGAGTTACAAAGTGAGAAGGCCAGCCTGAACTGCATAGTGAGACCCTGTCTCAAAAAGACAAAAACAAAAACAAAACAAACAAACAAAAAGCTGGCTGGCTTATTTCTAGTACCCAATATGAGGTCACTGTCACTGAAAGATTGAGAAGAAATGTGAATGGTTGTGCCACCAGGCCAGATAACTTAGGCACATCCGTGGGAATCAAGAGGCATTTGGGACGGCCATATGGAAATAGTTCTCACCTTGTTTCTTCAACACTGCAGAAGGCGTACAAGGGAGGACAGTTTCTTCTTAGCATCTGAGCCTGGGTTCTGTATTTTCTCATTTTTCCCACATATTTTAGTATAATAGCAAAGAGGGATGTTTGAGATACATATTATTTACAGGTAAACATTATCTTTACTTCTCTTCAGGCTCTGCACTTCTAGGTAAATCTGTTATTCCTGCAGTGTTGCCACAGTGATAGAGCCAAGTTTTCCTGCGTACAGCTTCTTGCTCTCTCTCACCATTCATTCATTCATTCATTCATTCATTCATTCATTCATTCATTCATTCACTGAAAAACTGGCAAAGAGGTTGTGAGAAAGAAGGAAAAGAGGAAAATTTTTCAGAAGGAAGACCAGCGAGTGCAAGTACAAAAAGCTACAAAGAACATGCAATGTCTTAGACACTAATTGGTGAAGTACGCCTTCCAGGACATGGGATTGGACAGTGAGCTATGAACGGTGATCTGCACCTAAATTCTCAGGCCTTAGAAGCAATATCTGAGACCTGTATTTTTATCTTGGAGGCTCAAATAATTTTTAAAATCAAAGGAATTGTAAAAATCAGTATGATCTAATTTGTATGAAGACTTGTGACAGACAGGGCAACTTAAAAGAAGCAAGAATTGATCTTAAAAGAATAGAAGCACAGGATAGGTATAGTGGGACACACCTGCTATATTGGCTACCCAGAGGCTGAGGCAGGAGGACTGCCTATTAGAGGCCAGCCTGGGCAGGAGGATGCCACTAATTTAATGACACCCTCTCTCAAATTTTTTTTAAAAAGGCTGAGGATATAGCTCTGTGATAGAATGCTTCTTGAGGCTGTGTGAGGCCCTGGGTTCAAGCCCCGATATCAAGAAAAGAAAATGAAAGAAAAGAATAGCAACACAAATGAATAGGTAGGGATGGGATGGATTTGTGAAGCTTTGTAGGGTTAGTGTCCTCTGCTAGAAAGAGGGAAGAGCATGGAGTAACTACTGAAATCCTCATAGACTGCAGCCTGTGATCCACTGGAGGTTCTGCAGGCTCGATCTCAGCCAGCTCCCCGAGGTGCCCTAGCCAACCTCACCACCCTTTAGTCACTACGTTAGTCTGTTTAGGCTGCTGTCACAGAGCACTGTATGCAGGGTGGCTTGCAGACAATAGAAAGGTATCGGTCTGGAGGCTTGACCAGGCCGAGGTCAGGAGTCTGGTAGGTGTGGTGTGTAGAGAGGGCCTGCCTCCTTGTCCATATGGACCACTGTCTTCTCCCTATGGCTCCGCCTCATTTATAGACACTAATTTCATCCAAGAAGAGGTCTTGTTCCAGATACCACCGCATTGGTGATCAGGATTTAATATATGTATTTGGGGGACACAAATATTCAAAGGACAGTGGTTACTATCCAGTTCCTTGCAAAACAGTTCTTTAACTCCTCTGTCTTCTTGTTAGGTCTTGAGTAATACTTCCTAGCTTCTGTTGAAACATTGTCTCCCCGAGCACTTTCACCTTATATGTGTGTAATGGTTTGTGTCTAGTTGTCCCTCTAAAGCCTCATGCAGTTATGGGGCAGACTTCTAGAGTTTGAGATTAATTCATGATCAAGGTTGGGATTATCGGTCTTAATACTGCTGGGATTATGGTGTACTTCTCCCGGCCTGGAGAGCCTGAGTGCAACTTAAGGGAGACAGGATTGCTCTCTGTAGCCACCATTGCTGCTACTCCTCCCTTGGTTCTCTGCTCTTTGCTGCTGCCACGAAAGGTTGCTCTCTACCTTGTGCCACTACACCTTGAAGCCAGCTGAGTATGGATGTAAACCTCCAGTATGAGCTAAATAAACCTTTCCTTCCTTAATATTGAATGTTAGGCACTTGTCCTAGCAAGGAGAAAAGAGTAACTGAGACAGTCAGTGTCTGAGGAGTTGCCTCTAAAAAAAATCTGGTGTCTTAATTTCTTGTCACTGAGACACAATGCCCAACAGTTAAAGGAGGAAAAGCTTATATTGACTAATAGCTTATAGAAGTTTCAGTCCATAGTTAGCTGATTGGAAGGTAGGGCGGCACAGCAGAGTGGAAACAGACCGTGTCATGATGTGGGAACAGGTATAGAGTTCAAGGGGGGAGGAGATACTGAACCGCTGATCTAATAATCACCTCCCACAGCCCCACATGTGAGTACATGTGACTTTGGGGGGATGTTTAGATAGAGACCATACCCTCTGCGCTTTCTGTCGCTTGTTTTTGCTTTCAACCACATTCTGCACATATATGCCATGTTTAATTCCCTTTGGAGACCTTTCTAGGGACCTATTTACTCCTTTGGCTCCTCTGTACCCACCTGCAGCTCTTCAGGACTCTCCTGTTTGGCAGTTGTTGGTGCCTGCTTCTCTTAGCTCCAACTCTGATGGCTTCATTGTCTCTATATTTCCTATGGTAACGCTCATCTCTCTCTCCTTGCTCCAGTGCTGCTTTGGCCACCTGTACCAGGATGCCCCTTCCCCCTTGGGATTGTCAGATACCTCCAACATTTGTCAAGATCCCAGAAAATTCTGTGACATATTTCTGATAGTTTAAAAGGCTAACAATATCATTTGTTTATCTTGACAAGTTAGCACTCGCTCAGTCCAAGTCTTTTTTTCCTGGAATTATATTATTGTAATGAAGTCTAGCTGTCTCACAGTACTCCAAAGGAGGTGACTAAGTCTTTGACTAATTAAAAATGAGGACTATGAGTCATCCAAGCATAGTTTATTTTTTAATCCACTTTTCACACAATTGTAGATTCATATACAATTGTAAAAATGCAATGAGAGACTCGGCTTGGTGGCACACACCTGTAATCCCAGTGCTTTGGGAGGCTGAAAACAGGAGGATCGCTATGAGTCCAATCTACATAGTGAGACCCCATAGGCCCTGTACTAAACAACAGAAAAATAAGAATACAAATTATATATTGAATAAGATTGAGCAGAAAATCAGAATAAAAAAATAAAATAAACACAATGGAAAAAAAAAGACATAGGTAACTCTTACTCAGTTACCCCCACTGGTGACAGCTTACTATAATGGCACAGATAGGATACCATGGTCAGTTCAGGGGTTGGTGGGGGGGTGGGGAGACATCACTAGTGCAGGTCGTGGTGATGGTGGATGATCTTTATGGCCGCTGCTCTACCACTGATGCTACCCGGGGGCGACCAGGAGGGCTGGCTGTCACTGCTGGGTGGAACTGTGGACCCATGCTCTCCGTGGGAGCTTCTTGCAAGGGCAAGTGTGTGGGAGGCACATTCAGGGCCAAAGAGATGAGTTTCAACTTCCCCTTGGCCTCCTAAACACCTGTCCTTCTAGTGGGATTGTGGGTGCCTGGTAACAGCTACTAGGGTACAAGTCCAAGCCTTTGCTGATGGAGGTAGGGCTGGGGCCATAATTTTTATGGTGTGTAGCTGGAGCACAGTTTATGTTGTTTAAGCATTTTTATCTTGGTAAGTTATCCCTCACTGGCAAGCATGAGACCCTGAGTTCAATTCCCAGCACAAAAAAAAAGTTAGCTCTTTTTCAGTATTTAATGAGAAACAACAGGCTTGGTCTGGGTTCACTGATGTTTCCAGGAGCTGGATCTTTGGCTGCACATCTGGGATCTCAGGAAGCAGTAGGAGTAACCATCTCGGGTGTCCCCAGGTCCCAGGCTCATCTACTTTTTTCTCTCCACTTTTCAGAGTCTTTATAGGGCTTATAAATATCAAATATTCTTGTGTGAAAATTATTCTTATAAGAACATCTATTCCAACTTTCAAGAAACTGAAAGCTTCAATATACTTTTGCTTTTAGAGATTCTATTTTTAAAAACTGAGATACAGAACCAGGTGTGGTGGTGCATGCCTGTAATCCCAGCACTTAGGAGGCTGAGTTCTAGACCAGCCTGGGATACAAAGTGAGCTCAAGGTTAGCCTGGGCTGTTGCATAGTGAGACACTGGCTCAAAAAGTAGAAAGAAGGGTTGGCCAGATAGTTCAGTGACCAGGGTTTGATCCCCAGCCTGCCGGCCCTGCACCTGGGGTGTGCTGAGATGATGACTGAAACTAGGCGTGGTGCTGCACACATGTAATCCAAGTGCTTGGGAGACTGAAAACAGGAGGATCACTATGAGTCCCATCTGTTTAGTGAGACTCTGCATACCCTGTACTAACTACATAAAAGAAAGAGAGATGCCCAGTCCTTACTAGTATAAATCCTGGAGACCATTAATTCATATCTTCAGTTTATTGCTACTGCATCTACATTTTGCTTCCTCCTCACATTTCCTTATACTGTTTAAATTTTAATTTTCTTTAAAAATGTCTTATTTCTAACCTTCTTTCCAGAAAGAAGAGGTCATTAGTCCTCCAAGAGTTCTTGCCAAAGAAGACAAATTCTGTGACAGGCACTGGAGTAACTCTGACATCACAGTGTATTTCCAGCATGGGCCTGACATTCTGAGAGTTCCCACTGCAAGAAGAAGCCTTTAAGCTTCTGGGAAGATGGAGGAGAGTGGTGAGAAGCAAAGAATGAGCTGTGCTCTATGATTTGTATCCAAACACTGGAATATAGCAACATGAAGCAGAAAAGAAGAAAGGAAGTGGGTCCCCAGGACTCAGGAAGGATCTGAAGCAAGAACTGAAGTCCATGGGGAGAGTATGGAGAGAAATTTCAGTAAAGAAGGAGGAAGAGGCATGCAGCAATTTCTCCCTGAGCCTAGACTCACCGCATGAGAAGGGAGGCTTAACTTGATGCACAATGACTGCTGGCAACCTCAAAGGGCTCTGTAGAGGAGTTCATGAGTGGAGCCGTGTGGTGATCTCAGCAAACTAAAGTGGCTGGAGAGTTGTCCAGGTGAGAGTCTTGAAAGAGGGTGATTGGCCAGGAGCCATCTTGGAGAGGGGCCAATGAGCTCAGGACCCTGAGCAACTGTGAGCTTCAAACAGTGGCTCCCAATCAAATTCAGGGAAAATGGAGATGGCTGCAGCCAGAGGCCAGCCTAAACTTCAGTGGAAATAGGAGAGCAGGCTCACTGGGCTTATCCTCTGGCCACCACAGAGCTGCCACTAGCTTGCTGGGTTTGACCACTGTGGTCTGGATTTCATCAGCCACCACTGCCTATCAGTGGAAGCAGAGACACACCCACCTTGAAGTGGACATTACTCTTTTTTTTTTTTTTTCTCTTTTGAGGAAGGGCCACACTCTACAGTTCAGACTGACCTAAACTCACTATGTAACCCAGGCTGGTCTCAAACTCACAGTGATTCTCCTGCCTCAACCTCCAAAGTGCTGAGATTATAGGCATGTGCCACCATGTCTGACACTTTCCTTTTATTATTTTATTTCCCCATAGTATCTTTCTCTCTTAATTATTTGTTTTTTCTTTTTTTGTTTCTTCTTCATTGTTTGATTTTTACCCAATTAGGATAAACATGGTTTGTAGTTTTTTCGTTGTTATTCTATTCTGCTCTTGTTTTTACATTTTCTTTCCCTGTCTTCTGCAACAGTTTCCCAAAGTTTTAGGATCTGTTTTTGTCCTCCACATTTGCTTCTAATCTCTCTCTCTCTTTTTTTTTTCTATTCTCTATTTTTTTCCTCCAAACCCATTTTAAATTTTCTACCCTAGGATAAAATTGCTGTACTGGGAACTTACTGTGCACAATTTCTGGTTTGCTCTAGATTTTGTTACGTAACCAAAAATCTAGTTCATATAGTTCAAGTTGGCGAATTATTAGTTATCTCAATTTGGCATATACTAAGCTATGTTGGACAATATTCTTATTGCTGATTGTACCACTTTAGCTAAAGTGATATAATTGTGCTGACCATGTGTTCCTCCTGTTATACTAAGACTGAAATTGCCTAAGGGTCATAATCTATACAATAAGCAGTGCCAAAGAACCAGGCAACAGATGACTTAGGTAGGAATGTCTCATCTCCAGTAAATTGAAGAGGTAGGATCTTGCAATTAGGTGGAAAAGTCAAAAGCCAGCTACACCTGGAAGACACCACTAAGAAGTTGTCATCGCCTAAAGGTTATAAACACAAACAATAAAGCCATTTACAGATTATTTACAAACAGGAAGTCAAGAATTAAACTAAAAAAATTAGAACCCACATGAAATGAGAAGAAATAAGCAAGATGCAACCACAGATGCCCAGCTCACCAAAAGCAAACCCAGAGGGCACTGAGGTGAGACAATCTGAAAGCTACTGGCCTTTCTGAAGCAATAACAATAAAGCAAATGAACTAGATTATAGAAAAAAATCAAATCAGATATAATTTCTCAGATAACTGCAGAGGGGATGACTATAATGAAAGACATGTTTAGTGACTAGGGACTCTAGAGCATATAATGATAAAACTATTAAGAAAATTATGGAAATCATGAGTGTCCACATAGGAAAAAAATAGAATCTATGAAACAAATTCCAACAGATATAGAAGAAATTAAAAATTCCATTGAAAGTATATGCAGCAGATTAAGCCAATGTGAGCATATAGCCTTAGAAATAGAAGACAGGATAGTGATTAGTGAGCAAAAAAGGAGAGATTCTTAAAAAATAGCAAGGGATTCCAAGAAATCATTCGGAAGATACAAAGAAGATGATGCAAAGAAAAACTAACATAAAATTAAAGAGAGTCAATAAAAAAGCAGGAGACAGCCCAAATGACATTAAAAAAAAAAAACAAAAAAACCTATTCACAGATATCATTGCAGAAAACTCCCCTAGAGGGAATATAATTTGACATACAAATAAGTGAGGCATATAGAACTCTAATTAGCCATAACCAAAAAATCTACAACAGGGCATATAATAATAAAGATTTCAGAAATTGAGCACAAGACCAAAATATTAAAAGCTGTTGGAAAAAAGTAACAAATCACGTATAAGGAAAGCCTGTAAGAATCATGGCAGACTTGTGATCATAAACTCTCAATCAAGGAGAGCTTGGAATAAAGTATTTCAAGACCTAAAAGAAAACAACTTTCAACACAGATTGATGTACCCCACAAAACTATGTCAGAAGGGAAGGAGAAATAAGAAACTTCTATGACAAAGAGCACCTAAGGAAATTCATCAATGCTAAACCAACATTCTAAAATGTACTAAAAGACATTCTAAGGGATAGCAAAGACTACAGCAGTATGAACCCCAACAGTATGAACCTACCAAACAAGGCAAACAAACACAGGAAAGAAAAACTAAACTGACAACAAGAAAATAATATGACAAGGATAAGTCAAAACATATTAGTTACAACCATCAGTGCAAAAAGGAACAGTTCTCTAATCAAATTCTCTAATCAAAAGGAACAGATATGCAGAATGGATCAAGAAGCAAGATCCAAAAATATGCTGCAAACAAGAAACATTTAACTCCAAAAAATTTCATAAACTGAAAGCCAAACAGTGAAAAAATAAATATTTCATATGACAGGAAACTGGAAAAAGGCAGGATTAACTATTCTATTTGCGGACAATGTGAACTTCAAGCCAACACTGTTCAAAGAGGATAAAGAAGGGCACTACATTTACTAAGGGAAACTCCCAGAAAAGGAGAAAACAATCACAAATAGATATGGATCAAATACTGGTACAACCAACTATAAAACATAAATAATAGGCAACAAAAGTCAAACAAGCACTAACACTGTAGTAATAGGGGAACCTATTGTCACAAATAGACAGATCAACAAAACAAAAACATCAACAAAGAGATACCGGAACTGAATCAAAATTGTGAACAAAAGGACTTAGAAGATGCTTACAGTGTTACACCCCACAACAACAGAATATACATTCTTTTCAGCTGTACGCAAAATATTCACAAAAACAGACCACATAATAGCTCATGGAATATGCTTATGCAAAAGCAAAGAAATTGAAATTTTTCCATGCATATTATCAGACTATAGTGCAATGCAATTGGACATCAATTGCAAGAGGGACCACAAGAACATCCTAAACACATGGAAATTAAATATCACCCTTCTGAACAATGAATGGGTCATGGATGAAATTAAAGAAGAAATTTCTGCAATTTCTGCAATTAAACAATAATGCCAGGACAAAATACTGGAACTCATAGGACACAATGAAAGCAGTTGTAAGAAGGACAGTTATAGTGACGAATACTCGTATCAGGAAGTCTGAGTGACCTCAAGTAAACAACATAATGCTGAACCTCAAGACTCTGGAAAAAGAAAAACAGGTTAAGCCCAAAGCTCATAAGAAGGAAGAAATTATTAAAATCAGTGGAAAGGGTCACAAGACAGCTCATTGGACTAAGGGGTCTGCTTAGGTAAGTACAGGGACCAGGATTTGGTCTCTGGCACCACATGCTACTCTGGCCCCATCCCCTGTCACAATGAGCCTACCACAGAGACCAAGTATGGTGGCATATGCCCGTAATTCCAGCACTGGGGAGGCTGAAAACAGGAGGCTTACTACAATTCTGAGCTGTGTAGTGAGACCCTGTACCAAATACATTAAAAAAAAAAATCAATGGAGAAATCAGTGCAGTGGAGACAAGAAAATATAAAGTATCAATGAATCGAAAAGTTTGTTCTTTGAAAGACTAAATAAAGTCAACAAACCCTTTGCCAAATTTATTTAAAAAAAAGACTCAAATCTATGTAATTATGAATGAAAAGGAAATCACACAGAACCTATAAAAGTTCTGAAGATCATCTGTACTGACTTTGAGAACTTGTGTTCTAATAAGATGGCAAATATGGAATAAATGGACAGATTCATAGATATGTATGAATTATCAAAGATGGATTGATCAAAAAGATAAAAAAAATTCTAAATAACCCAACATCAGACAATGAAATAAAATGAGTAATTATAAACCTACTAGCAAACATAAGCCCAGACCCTGACAGATTCACTGATGAGTACCGCATGAAATTTAGAGAAGATTTAATATTGTGACTTCTCAAACTCTTAATGAAATTTAAAGGGAAGCAGCACTCCTAAAGTCCTCTTAACAAGCATCATCACCCTAATACCGAAAACAAAGAAAGATCCAAACAAGAAAGAAAACTGTAGGCCAGTCTCCCTAATAAACATAGATGCAAAAATCTGCTGTAAGACACTAGAAAGCAGAATGTAACATATCATCAAAAAAATTATACACTATGAACAAGTGTGATTCATCCCAGGGATGGCTTAACATGCACAGATCAATAAATGCAATCTGGGGATGGGGAGATGGCTCAGTGGAATAAGTGCTTCCCTGGCAAGTGCAAGGGGTTGAGTTCAATCCCCAGTTCTGCAAAAAAATAAATAAATAAATAAATAAATAAATAAATGCAATTCATCATATAAAAAGACCCAAGACAAAAATCATGATTATTGCAATGGATGCAGTAAAAGTCCATCTTTGCTTGACAAAGTCCAATACCCACTCATCATAAAAAAAAAAAAAAACTACAGAAAATTGGAATATTCTTTCTCTCAATCTGATACAAACTATCAGCCAACATCACACTAAATGAACAAAAAAACTGAAAGCTTTTACTCTAAAATCAGGAAAAAGATAAAGATGTCTATTATAACCACTCCTAAATAAATACACAAATAAATAACACTGGAAGATTAATGGAACAGATTAAAATATGCAAAACAATTCCATGACATACTTAGCAATATTATCTTTAAGAAAGGATCCAAATATCTTTACTGGAAGAAAGATGGTGTTGGGAAAATTGTTTCTCCACATGTTGAAGACTAAAACTAGACCCTATGTCTCTCATGGCACACTAAACTAAAATCAAAATGCATCAAATATCTAAATATTCAAATAGAAACACCAAATGTACTAGACAATTGAATAGTTAGAACTTTTGAAAACATTGGTGTAGGCAAAGATTTTATGAACAAACCCCCAAATGCAAAGGAACTACACAAAGAATCAACAACTGGAATCTCATCTTATTAATGAGCGTTTGCACAGCAAAAGAAGCCACCAACAGAATGGAGACAACACTCAGTGTTGCAAAAAATTTTGCCATCTGTTCCTCAAAGGACTAATATCTGTAATGTATAAAGAACTAATAAATATTAGATCTCCTCAAACTTAAAGACCCAATCCAAAAAGTGGGTATCTAGAATGAATGGAGTTTGCTCAGGCAAAGATATAGAAATGGCAAATAAATAAAAGAAAAAGTGTTCAGGGCCAGTGAGATAGCTCAGTGGACTAAGTGCCTGCTTAGGCAAGTTCAGGGACTGGGGTTCAATCCCCAACACCACATGCAGAGTCTACCCTGCCCCTGGGCACACTGAGAAGGCCATTGAGACCAGGCATAGTGGCACACACGTGTAATCTCAGCACTGGAGAGGCTGAAAACTAGAGGATCAGTATGAGTCCGAGCTGTGTACTGAGTCCCTGTACCAAATACATTTTTAAAAAAAGAAAAAAGAAAAAAAATGTTCAACATCAAAGGTCATTTGAGATATGCAAATTAAAATAACACCAAGATTCTATCTCATCCCAGAAAAAAAGACTATAATCAAGAAATCAACCAATAACAAATGCTGGAGAGGTGGTGGGGAAAAAGGAATCCTTCTCCACTGTTGGTGGGAGTGCAGACTGGTACAATCACTGTGGAAATTCTTTTAAAAAAATAGGACTAGAGGTTCCATTCAATCCAACTATGGGTCTTTTTGTTCTTGTCCTGAAATAACTGAAAGCATCGTGGGGCTGGGGAGATAGCTAAGTAGAATAAATGCTTGCCTGGCAAGAATAAGGTCCTGAGTTCAATCCCTAGTACTGAAAAAAAAGAAAGAAAAGAAAGCATCGGATCATATCAATATATACAAACCCATTTTTATAGCAACTATTAGTTTGTAAAAGCTAAGACCTGAAAACAGCCCAAATGCCCAGCGACTGATTAATGGATAAAGAAAACATGGGGTTTTGGGCCATGGAGATGACTTAGTAGAATAAGTGCTTGCTTGGCAAACACAAAGGTCTGAGTTCAATCCCCAGTTTCACCAAAAAAGAAAAAAGTAATGACCTGAAAATGGGGTTTTAATGCAATGGAGTACTACTCTGTCATCAAGAAGGATAAACTTGAGACATTCCTAGGTAAATGAACATAACTTGAGGCCATACTCTTTAAGTTAAATAAGTCAGATATACATGTGTAAATATTGCAGTGTTTCTCTGGTGTGGGAAACCAAAAGTGTAAATGTAGACCAAAATGTACACTAGACATTATGAAATAGGAGGAAAGTGTTCAGATGGGAAGGGGAACTTTGGGAATTAGGGGAAGGAAGGGAAAAGAAAAACAATTATGATACAACAAGAGAAGGAAAAAATTGTAAACAAAGCTTTTGTAAATAGGATGGGAAGATTGAAGGGAGGATAGGAAATGGGGAAAGAAAAAAGAGAATCAAGCTGTGTCACGTACAGGTACAAATTTCCTTCACATTCCTAGATGAATGTGATCATTACGTATACCTAAAATATACCAATAAATTTAATAATAAGCTTTTTTTTTGGTGTAGTACCAGGGATCAAACTAAGAATCTTGTTCTTGTCAGGCAGGTGCTTATGCCACTGAGCTATCTCCCAGGCCCTAAACTTATTTAAAAAGCAAAACAAAACAAAACACACAGGCGGCATGGTGCATGCCTGCAATCCCAGCACTCAGGAGGCTGGGGCAGGAGGATCACTGTAGGATTGTTGTGATTTTCAGATCAGCCTAGACTATGGAGTGAGCTCAAGGCCAGATTGAATTTCAGAGTGAGACCCTGTCTCAAAAAGAAAAAAAAAAAAAAAAAAAGGGAAGGAGCCTTCACTGTGTCCCCTTTGGCTGGACTAAGCCATGCGCTCTCAGCCCTGGATCTTCAGAGCACAGGCTGTGCCCAGGCAGGCTGGAGAGCATTTTCATAGCACCTCTGTAGCCACAGCCTTCCCGGCTGAGGCACTCCAGGACAGCTGCAAGCAGGCACCCGGATGGAATAAAATGCAGATAAAGAGGAAACCTAAAGACCTTTGAGTTTAGCAGGTAGTTAGGATTGATTTTTTTTTTAACACATAAATATAATTAGGAGATGGCAGCTCTGAGTTTTCTTCCTTTCCTTCCTTTTGAAGCAGGAAGAACGTCCTGTCTGGGCACTGCTGTAGGCTGCTTTGAGGCCAGAAGCTTGTGCTGCATGGAGGAGCTG
Organism: Ctenomys sociabilis; assembly: GCA_004027165.1. NCBI lineage: Eukaryota > Metazoa > Chordata > Mammalia > Rodentia > Ctenomyidae > Ctenomys > Ctenomys sociabilis. The sequence continues at coordinate 22,333 of PVKA01021708.1, forward strand.
CGGCGTTAGCTTGGACGGAGCGGGCAGCCCCCAGGGCACCATGCTGGCCTCTGCTCCAGGGACTCCACGTGCTGAGAGTGGGCCCAGAGGAGAGCTGGACAACGTGGCCCCCTTCTCTTCCTCCTCTCTGCCTGATCCTGGGCCAGACTCAGGTACTAGAAAGAGAATGTGATCATCTTCTGGAAGAGAATTTGCAATTGCACAACCACCTTATCCTAAATGTTCCTTGTTTTAGAGAGCGACTCCCACAGCAATGGTTCTTTAGCTTAAACCACTCAGGAAGACACAAAGGCAGTCTCCAGCCTCTGTCCTGGAGGTTGCTAAGTCAGTGGCTCATTCCTGCCTGCATTCTCACACAGGGACACTTAATTTTGAACCATGTGGCCACAGAAAGGAAATTAGCTCAGAAAGCCACTTTCTCTTTGATGCGTGTCAGGACAGGAAAAGGACAGGTGTGGACAGGAAAAGGGCATGTTGCCCCATGGGACTATCGTGGCCTGGGAAACCCAGTGTCCAACCGCTAAGAGTAGACTGAAGAGATGAGCAGCTTCCCAGAAGCTTATGCTGATTGATATGCTTCATTGTGTTCTAAAGATTAGAGAAATAAAAGAAATACAGCTTGGTAATTAGTGAACAGTCAGGAAACCTTGAAAACATATGACAGGTAAGTAGATTTATTAAAAGCAGTTGTGACATGCACATTTTTCAGAGTTGTGTTTCATCCACAGAATATAAAATAAAGAAAAAAAGTTCTAAGATTTATTTTCCCATTTCCCATGCTTGGCTAAAATGAGAATATATAACCAAGCAGCTTCCTGTCTGCTTAATTGTGGGAAACACATTTCCTGAAATAGCTGCAGGATAACAGAGCACATCTCATGTCTCTCTCTCCAGATACTCCCAAGTTCACAGTCAACCTGAAAGGCAAAGCACCATGCAAAAGCTAGGGCTTCAAATCAGGCTTTGACACAGGGCTGAGTAGCACATTCAAGTAGGCTTTAGTTGTAATGCTTTGGATTTTCTCCTCTAAGTCTTTGCTTTGTTCTGCTGGGTGTGTGGGTGTGTGTGGGGAGACAGACAGAGACAGAGACAGAGAGAGAATGATGTGCTCGCTTATACAGGTGAAAATGATTGGTCAACTGGATGTATTCTATCACCCACAAGGTTCACCATGTCATCAAAATTCTAGAAAATGAGTCAAATGGAAAAGAAAAAACCACAAAGTAACAAATTACAGTCAGTTATCTGGTAGGTGGAATATTTGGGGTGGGAGAGCTAAAAGATCACCCCATTCATCTTTTTTTTTTTTTGCATTTTAGGGAAGGGTCTACAGGGTGTTCTGGGTCTCACTACTAGATCGGACTCGTAGAGATTTGCCTGTTTACAGCCTTCCAAGAGGTGGGATTACAGGTGTGCGCCACCATGTCCAGTCTCAATTGCTGTCTCAGTGTGCCCCAAGGGGCGGGGCTGGCATGGCAGGCCTGGGGATGAAATCCCTGACCCCTCTGCCTGCTTACTATTTGCTGAGCTATTTGGCCAGCCCTCATTCATCTTCTTTTGTCAACCAATTTGATCATTTTGTCTCTCCTTGATTTTGTCTCGGAACTCACAAAACACAACTCTGCAAATAAGGGGTACTTGATGCTCCTCACAGCACCTGACTTTTCTACCCTTCTCCATGGGGAACCTGGGATTGAACTCAGATCCTTGCACTTGCCAGGCAAGCACTTATTCTACTGAGCTATCTCCCCAGCCCCTCCATGGGGAAATGAGAGCTTAAAAATTACAACAAAGACGCCAGTAAGAACAGAATTATAACCCAGAGACAAACGGAATGGAGCTGTTAAAAATACCACTTGAGAGGCATGACTTTGACGGACCTGAGGCTCAGCTGAAGGAAGGGTGAAGGCTCCCCTTGCTTTCCTGGGGCTCCGTAGGGTCACTTGTTGAACTGTGTGGAATGAGACCTTATTGGGTTTGGCTGCTATAATTATAAGCTTTTAATTATGGTGTTTAGAAGACAATAGAGACAGCTTAAAATAATAAGAATGCTGCTAAAACGAGCCTGATTGCTCACGGTACAAAGAGGAGCGTTGGCGCTCTGTGTACAGTACACACTTAACCTGTCAGCAATAGTGGCTGCCAGGTACTGCGCAAAGGGATGCATTTAGAAAGCGTCACATGGGCGATGAGCTTTCCAGTTCAGCTTTCAAAATGAGCCGCTTAAGTTATAATACTGGCTTAATATAAATTAGAGTTTATCCTTTGGAAACTACTTGCAATTTGCTTCTGTTGGGCCGCAGGTCATTATGAGGCAGTTAAAGGTTCCTGGAACACAGTGTGACTCAGGCCCACATTCCTATTGCCGTGTTCAATTCAGCTGGAACTGAGAATTACAGTGAAAGTACTGCCTGGTCTTTGACCCTTTGCACAAGGTTTTTAAAAGCAGGGTTTATGTAGAACACTAACCTACTTCTTAAGACATTTAGTAATGCCTAATAGCAGCTGTGGCGAAACTCTGAAGCAAATTGCAAACTGCTAAAAAATACCTCATTCCACATTTAAGAACAGTAGGCACTTACCTTCCGGTTTCCCTCCTTAGCAGGCAGAGACATTTGCTTGTGAAAGGGCAAGGTATTCAAATGTTAAAAAGGATCTTTCTTTGTTCCCTGCCATAATGTCATCAGGCACCACAAAGGACAGTTGTTTTAAAATCTCTTGGCTATAACTGATTGAGGACAGATAAGAACAATATTTGGAAAATACTATCAACACATGCAGTACATTTACTATGCCAACTTCAACGCCCCTTTGCTTCATCTCCACAACAGTCCTGTGACTGAGCCTCACATTTTACAAACAAGGAGCCTGAGCAGAGAGGTTGTCTAAGGGAGAAGAGACCCTTGGCTCCAGAGTCCAAGCTGTGAACCTTGTCTCTGCCTCTCAGGAGAGGAGATGATCTGAGAGCATGCCTGGACTCCTGGAAGTGGATCTAGTACATCAAAAACACTGCTAAGACAAATGTATGGCATATGAGTTGGGGGGAGGTTGGATGGCTAAGGCATCAAACAAAGGAGGAGTCTAAGCTTTTAAAAAAAAGTCATTTAAAGTCAGTCAAGCCTAGTGGCTGGTGAGATAGCTCAGTGGTCTAAGCTGTTTAGGCAAGCTTAGATAGGTACAGAGGACCAACGATGGATCCCAGGCACCATATGCTGCACCAGCTCCACACTCAGGGTGGGCTGAGCTGGTGAAACAAAACAAAACAAAAACAAAAACAAAAATCCTAGGTATGAGGGCCAGCCAAATAGCTCAGCGGATTAAAGTGACTGCAAGCAGTCACAAGGGCTGGGGTTTCCATCCCTGGGCCTGCTGTGCTGCCCCTGGCCCCAGGGCTTGCTGAGAGGGCAGTTGAGACTGGGCATGGTGGAGCATGCCTATAATCCCAGCTTTTGGGAGGCTGTAAGCAGGCAGATCACTCCAATCTAGTAGTGAGACCCTGAACACCCTGTAGACACTTCCCTAAAATACAAAAAAAAAAAGGAAGAAAGAAAAAAAAAGTCAAAAGTCAAGCCTAGAGGTATAATTAAAACAAAGATCAAAATGAATCAGAGGGGCCAGGGATGTCGTTTAGTGGGATCAATGCCTGCTAGCAAGCACAAGGTCCTGAGTTTGATTCCCAGTACAAAATCAATCAAAGAACCTAAGAGACTCTGGTTCCCCAGTTCCTGTCCTGAGGCTGGGCAGAGGGGTCAACTGGTGTGAACAGCTGTTGTGGTGGTGCCTCAGGCTTGGGTGCTGGCACAGTAAGCACTGAGTAGATCCCAGAGACCTTTCATGGGGAAGAACATCTTGGCTGGCCACTGTGCTGGAGGGGACTTGTAGATCTGGAAAGAGGGACCAAGGACAATCCCCCAATCTGTGGAGGGAGTGCAGGTCCCAGTCTCCTGTATGCTTGAAGGTTCACTGGCTGTAAACAAGACCAGAGCTTCAGTGCTGATGAAATTCATGCTTGAAAACCAGGAGAGGAGTGGAGCATTAGGAGGCACTGTCCAGGGTCCCTCAGGTGTCCCTCAGTAGCTACTGCCTTTGATGCTGGTCTACGGGAGAAGCTTAGGGCAAGGAGGGCGGCAACACCCAAGTCCCTATGACTATTGCCTGTCCCTTCCCTCACTACTGTAATGGGGGCACTGCAGAGTGCAGGTGTGAGGGAGTAAAGCAAGACTTGAAGTGGGGAAATGACAATGGATTGTGAAAACGGAAACCAAACAAAGAAATAGTCTGGGGGAAATGTTTTTAGGAATCATTGTCTATGGATCCCTTTATGTCGCCCAGGAATTACCCCTATGAGACCGGATTAGAGAAAGCCTTTTCTTTCCTAAGCCTCCCTGGTAGGGAGCAAGCAGCAGTATTCTTAAATACTGGTTTCCAGACTATAGCAACTCTAACCAGGTTGCAGGAATCAGCCTTGGAGACGAGAATTCACAAGCAGGATGCTTAGAGAGCCGGCTCTTGCGAGCTGGCTCTGTGGAGGTGAGAACTAAACAGGGCTGTGCATGTGGAAGAAGCAGAATGGCAACTCGGGAATAGCAAAGCCTCAGCCAGTCCCCTGGGGCCCTCGAAGGGACAGTACAACACCTCGAGTTGGGACAACAGGCCAAAGCCTCAGGGAAGTGAGGAGGGTGGGAACTGGAGGCTGGGAGGCAGGAGGAGGGGTCAAATCTACTTACTCCCCACCCTTAATGAGCAGAACCCTCCCCACCTGCCGCTCTTCCAGCCACACTTCCGGATCAGATCCAGACACTTGGCACCTTCTCTTTAGCTGTGTCTCGTCCCTTCCCTCTTGCCCCACCCCTAGTGTTCACCCACACACCAACTCCCTCCCTCAACACTTCCACCTGCCCTGGGGGGAAGGAGTGAGATAGAAACAGAAATGATTCTCTTGTCCTTATAAAAAGACCTGCCGAAGGAAGTGTGCAGCAATTTCTATGCTTCCCAAATGCGCTACACTGAGGATGCAGCTGCTCACAGGGAAGGGGCCCTTGATAGATTTCTTTCTTTTTTTTTTTTTTTTTTGAGACAAGTTCTCTTAGAAGTTTAGGCTAGACTTGAACTCACTACATAGCCTGGCATGACCTTAAACTCATCTGATCCACCTGTCACCACCGCAGGCTCTTTCCACTGACAGTCATGTATATTTGAAAATTGTCCAATGCCTGCTTGATGTTGTTTTCATTTCTGATGGGGCCTAGTAATCTGTGTGAAATGAACCTCAATTGCTTTTTCTGCAAGTGCTAAAAAGTTACTCTTACATCTCCAAGGGCCCTTACAAAGTACATGTCAAGGATAGGCAGGTCAGTGGGACTGAAATAGCAGCTCTGAAATGAACACTTGATACTGTATATAAATTGAATGATCAGCTTGGTGATTTTAGAACTACCTAGGTGGAATTTCTGTGTCTTCTGGGTGAGCTGATGGTTCCAGGCCTGGGGATCTCCGACAGCCAGCCCTGCAATCAGTATAGGATGGGTGGAGAGCGGGTGGAGGAGGTGGCTGAGTGGCTTGACTTGGCCTTGTCTTTTCACCCCTCTCCTTCTGATCGGCCTTTATCAAGAATGCTGCAACTCAGAGTGATTGCCTCCTCCCCATGTGAGCTCAGGAGATGCCTCTGCATTTGCTGTGCGCGTGGTGGTCAGGGGCTCCTCAACCTCTGAGTCCCTGGCAGCTTGGGGGATGCTAAGTGAGCTGGCCAGCTTTAACTTGGAACAGACAAAAGATGGTTACCATTCATACTCAGATTTGATGTTTCTATTTACAACCTGGATTTTTAGAACTAGTGGAAGGGAAGAAGAACTAATGAATATGGAGAAATCCAGTTATAGAGATAAGAGGCTGAGTTGTAAATACAGATTCCAAAAAGGGGAGAGGAGGTGGCAGATGAAAATATGGTGAAAGTGAAGGGCTGGCCAAATAGCTCAGTGGATTAAAGATCCGCAAGCAGGAGCAGGGGCCCCCGCCCCTGGGGTGTGCTAAGACTGGGCCTGGTGGCTGGCCTGTAATCCCAGCTCTTGAGAGGCTGTAAATAGGTGGATCACAAATTCTATCTAGTAGTGAGACCCTGAACACCCTGTAGACCTTTCCCTACAATACAGAAAGAAAAAGATGGAGTGAGGGGGAGACAAGGAAAGAGGAAAAGTGAGCTGAGCAAAAAAGAGATTAATTGATGGATGACTGTTATTCAATATGTTGGCTTTCACAATAAAATGCTCAACTTTCCTAGTTATTCTTTCTCATTGTTTCCTAATCAGTGCTAGTTTATCTTTGGATAAAGGTAACGAAGTTTTCTTTTTTCCTTTTTTTTGCAGAACCAGAGATTGAACTCAGGCCCTTGTGCTTGCCAGGCAAGCACTTGTCCTACTGAGCTATCTCTCTGGTCCCAAAGTTTTCTTTTTGTCTTTTAAGTATAATAAAAACTTATGACATAACCAGAATTCCATGAATATTAAAGTTTTTAAAGGTAGCATCGGGACTGGGGATATAGCTCAGAGGCTTAAGTGCCTGCCTGGCAAGTGCAAGGTTCTGAGTTCAATCCCTGGTACTGCAAAAAAATAAAAATAAAAATAAATAAAATAAAGGTAGCATCAGGGTAAATGGACAGGAGAAAAAAAGATGGAGGAGAGAAAGAGGGTTGTCACAACCAGGTATCTAGGAAGTGGAGACTCTTGGTTCATGTTCATGGCTGTATCATTGCCTGAGATAATCTGAAACTTGAGAGGTTCAGGAACAGTCTAGCATTTCAATTTACTTGCTGAAAATAGATCCAACTGTAGCAATGTCCTGGGTCACTAGTAGATGTGAAGGAAAAGACCAAGGATAAAAGGGAGAAGTGGAGTTCAGAAATTTAAAGTTGTTTACAGAGCACAGGGTGGGAGAGAACTTCCATTACATTTGTATTTTCTATGTTGGTCGTATGGGTTTTCTGTACATGATGTCATCTTAACCCCTACACTAACTGTGTTTGGTGTTTCATTTCACAAATGGCATTTTATTTTAACTAAGTGAAAAGTTAAGACACTTAGATACAAAGCTCAATCTGTTGCCTCTGTTGGTCTTAACAGGCAGCATGAGCGCCACTGGTGTCACGTATCAGTCTTTAATAAGCTTGCTTCGATGTGATGTATTAGTGCAAATGTCACTGAAGCATGTTCATGTTAATTCCCCAGTACAGGTAAGAGAGAAAAAGACAAATTCAAAAGAGGTCTACTCTATTTTGGCTGATGGAGAGTCACCATATAGCTCAACAGATTAACTAGAAGTGGACTGGAAAGGCTAAACTCCGAATAAGCCCCACACTTATAGGGAACACTTGAAGGGCCTCCAGTTTGCACATGTAAACTGGGAGGCATGCTCATAATTGCTTGATTTGCAAAAGTTAATATTTTGTTGTGTTGTCCTTGCAGACACAGGCAAAAATGATAGGTCTTGGAGCAGCAGATTCATGGACTCGGAGCTCAAAGGTGAGCTTTACACAACCCTTGTTCAGATCTTCTCTAAGACCTGATATTCTCTGGGTTATGATGCCCCTAACTCCTTTGATAACAGACTGCAAAAGTGGACTGGAATGAGTCGCTTAGAATCTGCATTAGAGCAGAAATTCCTGCACTTACTCATTTGTATTGGAATCCTTCACACTTCCTTAATATCAAACACCACTAACAGTTCCTAAGATGCTTGCTTCTTTTCCCACTTAGATATTTATGGGTGGTTCTTCCAGTTGCAATCCAGAATTGGGTGGGTATTCCAATTTCTTAATTGTAAAAAAAAAATCAGGCATTTTTTCCTTGTTTTTGGCGGTACCTGGGATCAAACTCAGGACACTTGCCAGGCAAGCACTTTTCCCACCAAGCTATCTCCCTGGCCCAAGCATTTTTAATGAGAGGTAGGAGCAGTAGGCGAATGTTGAACAGTTGAAAGAGCCAAATTCCAAAAGCTTTAAACTTGATGGAAAACGGATCCATCCCAACCCGAGATATTCCTTTCAGCCACCATATAAGCATAGTCATATGCGCATAGTCAACGCCTGTGTAAAGGCACAAGTAGGTGTGAGTATAAATACCCTCAATGCGGGCTTCCTTGGAACATTTTCTTCCTGAGGAACAGAGGCTCAGGACAAAGATGTTCAATAAAAACCCTGGATCTACTTGTGATCCTGTTTACCCACCAGAAGGGCCCCCGAACACGATACGGTTTCACATTTTCATCCAGCTCTGACTCTAGATCAGGAACGTGGCCTGGAGATGCCACGTGGTCCTGTGTGCACCGCCACGGCAGTGGCCCAACGGTGGTGGAGTGTGTGTGGGGGAAATGTGGAACACAAATTGTAAAAACAAAATAAGATCATTAATTCCCACAAACAAGGCAGTGCGGGAATGGGTAGGCGCCCAGCCCACGTCCCAGGAGTGGCTGCATCTGCTGATTTTCTCTGATGAGCTGTGCAGGGCTGACGGCAATCGGCCGGGCTTTTCACCCCCAGTAAGTAATGAACACACCACACGGACGGATGTGAGCGCTGTACATACCTTTCTCGGAGCAATTTTAACTTTTCCCATGTCCATTAGGCCTTACAGCCTAATCTTGCTCTGCCAATTGCTCCCATGGTGAGATCATTAAGGAAATTATTTTAAGATCAAACACCCTGCAGTGACAATGGCGTCCCATGTAAGGTAAATGCTTCAAAGGCCCCCCTTTCAAATTACAGCTCTCCGGAGTTATTCATCCGCCCTCCGCAGGACTGGCCCCGCCATTACTTGGCTTTTTGCCGCAGGCGAAGGTAGCACTGCTAATTGGCCTCTGTAACAAAACTGACCTGTGGACAGGATGAAACTTGTTTGGAGCTTAGAGACAAAAATTATTCAAGGTTAAAAACACATGAATGCGCCGGCTACGTCACCAAGAAAGAGGAGTGAATGAATGTCTTCCCCTGTGGTTCCTAATGCGAAAGAATGCGCTCCCGGCGCGCCACAGCCAAACAAAGGCTCCTTCAGGTAGCAGCGCCCCGCGCCCCGCGGCCCGCGCCCCGCGCCCCGCGCCCGGCGCCCCGCTCCTGCAGCTCGGGAAGGGACGCTGCGTCCTCGCTTCGCTTCTCTGGCCCCCTCCCGGGGAGGGCCTTTGATCTCCCGGGATAATGGCAGATGGAACAATTTAACTGCTTCGTACAGGTGCAGAGTTTACTTGACAGGTCGGGGCTTTTATTTCTAGCACATTAGCCCGGCGCATACAAATGGGTTTTTGACAGATTCAAGCAGGTAAAATAGCACCGAGGTTCCGCAAAAGCGCCGCACACACCTGCCGGGACGGCACAATTGGAAAATGCTGCATAAATTAAAGACAGGTAAAATCTCGGGGTTCCCTGCAGTAATTTTTTTTTTTTTTTTTACAACTTGCGGAGGTGTTGTGTTGGAGGTTCTCAAACGAGTAAACACCGAATGAACTCCTTGATCTTTTTGAGCTCAAAAGAAGCCGTGCTTAGTCAGGGTGATTCCTGGCAGTTCCCCTGCAGAGGGGGTTTGTCACACTTCCTTGATATTCGCCGACGGCGACAGAGAGGGGGTCCTTTTGCCTCCTCCAGGGCTTCCCCCCAGCCCTCGCCTCCGCGCTCAGAGGCCTTTCTTCCTCTCCAGGTGAAAGATAGTGATCTACAGATTGTGCTTAGGTAATGAAATAGCTCTCCCATTGAGGAAACTCGTGTGAATTTTACGTTCTTAAAGATAGTCAATGTGGAAACAAAAAAGTTCCCGGGGGGGGGGGGTGTTGTTTGAGGCATTTTCTCACCCTCTGGAAAGAAAGAAAGAAAGAAAGAAAGAAAGAAAGAAAGAAAGAAAGAAAGAAAGAAAGAAAGAAAGAAAGAAAGAAAGAAACTATTTCGGAAATTGGCAATCCTAATTTATTAGTCTTGATTTTCTAGGAAGGTGTGTCACTCTTTTAACTTGAGTGCATAAATAATTCTCTTACAACGGAAGTATTCCAAAATACTGCTTTTAAGAAGTGCCGTGTGGAGGGAATTTAAGGTTGAGCCGAGTTAGGTTGTTTGGTGATATTTTTTTCTTTTATTTTACATGCATCTTTTATGTTTTGTAGTCGTCAAATTAGATTGTAAACCAATATTTTTCATATTTAACAATTTTAAACACTTTGGAGGTGGTCTCTTTTTTCATTGCATTAAAGAAATTTGATTTTTTGGGAGAGGGACGACCCTTTCATGCCTGTGCTTCCAGACAAAGTAATATTAAATATCTCTCGCTCTCTGTACGTTGCCACTCACAGATGAAATAGAAGTGCTGGTGGTCAGAGATAGCATTTACAAAGTAGAGCGGAAGAGCTGGTCCAACCTGTAAAGAAAGCTGAGCTCCTCACTGCAGTGCTATCTTTGGAAGTCTCCTTGTTGATTCCTGTTTCTTTAAGCACACTTCCTACCTGATGCAGGACCTGCCTGTTCTTTGCCATTAGAATCTCTATCCTGATATGGCCTAGAATCATTAGGACTGCAGGGAATGCTTCAGTCATCGCCAGGTATGATGGAGGAAAATGGAAGGCCGGAGACGCAACCTAAGTTATTTTGTATGGAATGGTTTTCATTTGTTTGCCTGTTTAATACGTGCTAACGTTGCTGAGTGCCACTAAGTGGAAGGCACTAGGGGGCACGCAAGGGTGATGAAGGTAATGAGGCCCGAGAATTCATGAGATTAGGGCATCACCTATGCGCATGCGCCTGCTGAGATTCTGGGTAGGGGAACAATTAGCGTACAGTACATTAAGTCCTAAAGTTTGCATTACACTACGAGCTACTGGAGATAAAGGGATGAGCAATCAGTCCTAAGAAAAGACAACTTAAGCTAGGAACGATTTTGAACAAAACCTTTAATAATAAATAGGAGCTTACCTGGCGAAGAAAGGGATCATGTTTATATGTACTAGATCAAAGGTAGGGAAGAATTTAGATGTTTGCAAAACTACATGTTGGAGGAAGTTACAAGAAGGAGGCAGCCTAGGGATGAAGTTCTCTCTGGTATATATTTAGCTGCTTATAGAAGAGATCAAGTTCAGCAGATGTCCTGACTGCCAGATACCATCTTCCTTGCAGACAAGGGATGAAAGAGTAAAGGAGAGATGGCTCACTGGAACAAACGCTTCCCTGGCAAGCGCAAGGGCCTGAGTTAAATCCCCGGTTCTGCCAAAAAAAAAAAAAAAAAAAAAAAAGAGTGAGCATCCTAGAAAAGCTGGGGTCAAAGCTGCAAATGTCCATAGCGGTGCTGGAGCCCTAATTCTGACACAGTTGCATAAGGGAGAAATCAATTTCTGTGCTGATCTTCTTGCATTTTGAGTCACTGTCATAGCAACTTCAGTCTCTGTCTTCTCTAATAAAAAGTGGTGAATTGAACAAGAATGGCTGTGATCTGAGGAGCACTGTCACTACTGCACGTGCAACAGAAGAGGGGTAGTGCCATCTCTGCAGGAGGGTTGGTCACCGTAAGAGCCACCCATGTTTTTTCTGTTATCACAAGGCTTTTTTTTGCAGAGACTATTTGCCTTTAGCTCAACATTTTCCCCTGATATTTTAAAATATATCCGCACGACCAGAGTATTTTTTGTTTAATCAAGGAAACTATCAGAGTCTGAGATTATGATTGTAAAAATTCTATGAATTTAGAGATGATAAAGAATTTAAATTATGAATTTGCAAACTATGATTTCAGAATTGTGATGAAGATCATCCCAAACATGTTGAAATCTGAGTGCTCTGGCTCTCTGTTCATCTGCCAAAGAAACTAAAACTCAGAATATTGAACAGCGTGGCCAGACTCAGAGTTTTAAACTGATTGTTTAAGATCCCTTGTTTGGTGGAAATTCAGACCTAGTTTGTATTGGGTGGGATCTGCCACTAAAACTCCATCTTGGGGGCTGAGAGATAGCTCAGTGGCATAAGTGCCTGTCTGACGAGTGTCAGGTCCTCAGTTCTATCCCTAGTACCTCAAAAACAAACAAACAAACAACCTCTGCCTTGTCTTGGTAGAGGCTTTTGTCACATGATTAGGAAACTTGCTTGACCCAAACTATCCCCTAGATATTTGCATCCCCATCCTTCGATTTTATTTTCCTTAGCTGACATATCATTTGCTTCTTCTTCTCTGTGTACTGCTAGACTATCAGCTCCACATCCACTGATCCCCAATTCCCAGAACATGACCTAGTGCCCTAAAACCACTCAACCACTATTTGTTGAATAAAGGGATGACAAGATGAATCAGAGGTACTTGCAGTCACTATCACTGGTGGCTGAGGGCTGCTGTGGAGTTTACTATCTCTTCTTGACCTCTGTCATAGAGAGGATTATGACACAGGGAGGTTGAGGTGGCCCTATACCTCAGACTATGCTATATACCTTTTCCTACTGGTTGACTTTCACATCATTGACTTGTCATTGATCATTTTGCAAATAACCCCAAAGCAACACTGTTTTTCATCTATCAAACAAACTGAATTAAACAAAAATCACAAGGCAATGGCCTAAATCCTTTAACTTTTGTGGCATGCTGGTTCGCTTAAAATGAAGTGCCTTCCTGGCACCAGGTGGCTGGTATAGGTGTGTTCTAATTTCCGCCAGAGGTGCTGGCTTTGAGGAGGCACATCCCCTGCCATCTTGGGGGGAGAGGGGTCTCGGAGAGATCATGATCAGTTTCAAATGAGGATCAGCCCTGTTTGATCAGAAAAGGGCCTTGAGTAGTTAACTCAGCCCTACAGGAGAGCTTATGAGGTGGCTGCAGCCAAAGAACCCACTGCAAACTTAGCTGCTCCCAGGCACCTCAACTTACAAACTCCAGAGTAGAAGCAGAGGCTCCCCGCACCCTCACTTGCCCTCTGGTTGCCTTCACAGAGGGCACTGTTAAGCAAGTGGCCTGAGGCTCCAGCCAGAACCCTGGAAGTCAGTTTTCACTTCCGTCTCTCATAGTCCACAACAAATCAGTGTCCATGTCCTGATGGTTTTGTCTACTAAATGTCTCCTTGGAAACTTTCTATCTATCATTTCTATCTATTGCTATGCCCCTGTCTAATAAAGTCCTCTTTCAAATTCACTTTGTTAATTCAGGTGCGCCTGAATTACTACTTCTTCTAGTCTGAAGTACTACTACTACTTCTATAGTAGTGCGCCTTTATGATCCTCAGAAACTCTCCTTTTCTTCTTAACTTTGTTCTTCCTACCAAGTCTGTATTACCCTTCCAAAATGAAAGTATAAGTAACTGACTTTCTTACATAAACTGCTTACTGATTTCCACTGCCCTAAAAGCCCTAAGTGTCCTGATTGCCCACAGTTGTGGCCCCACTCCCTTGACTGGTTGTGCTCATAGCTCCCCTGCTGTCCCAGAACCCCAAACTTTCCCTTTCCTCTTCTTGCCTGGTTGAATCCTGTGCCTCCTCCAGGCCCCAGCTTGCTCTCAGGGGAGCCAGGCCTGGCTGGGACCACAGCTAGTGGCCATCCCTTGTGTGTTCCTTGTTCACAACTCTCACCTATTATCATCACAGCTCTACCCCTTGCTCAGATGTAGGCAAAATAAGGTCTTGGTGACATCCTGTGAGTAAAGGTGTAGACAGTCCAGATTGTCAGAGGCTAGGGCTTGAATAGGCCAGCCCACCGCTATAGAATATGTTTTAATTTTAATGAAAATAAGGCAAAGCAACTCAAACTAGATGGATAAGCTTATGCAGATTGTTGACATGTGCCTTCTATGGATGGTAGTATACTACTAGATAGGCTGAGAAAAGTCAGTAGGTTGAAAATATAACCTTTAAATAGCCCCTTTACACACATGTACATAAATAGTTATATGCAAGAACAAACACTTAAGGGGCCAGGGAGATGGCTAAGTAGAATAAATGCTTCCCTGGCAAGTACAAGGGCCTGAGTTCAATCCCCAGTTCCACACACACACACACACAAAGACACTTAGAAATTAATCTAGAAATATGTAGGGTTGGTTGAAGAAGACCATGAATTAGAAAAGTAAAATTAAAGGCTATATATAAAAGTACTTAGGTAAGTGAAGAAGCATGCTAAATTCTTGGGATGGACATCAATTTTATAAAGTTTTTGATACTCTTTGATTTATCTATTATAAGATAACAATCTAGCTAGGTTATTGTGGAAACTTGACAGTGTGTCCCTGAAACCCCAAAATATTAATTTAAAAAGTAAGAGTAACAAATACAATATTTAAAAGGAAGAGAATGATAGGAAGGTTTGCACAGTCAGATACTAAAACATAGTTTAACATTGCATAGCTAAATCAATGAGATAGGCAGATTTCGCGAGACTTCAGGCAGCGGGTGTATTTTGCAACTCCGCTCCGGACAGGGGTGTGGACCTGCTTCTCAACAGCACGGATTTTGCGAGTGTTCGACTGCGCGTGCACTCCAAACCCCTGTCAGGAGATTCATCAGACGTCTCTTGGAGGCTGGTGCTAGGAGAACAGTGCAGGAAGACTGAGCAGAAATCCTCATATCCAAAAGAGAGAATTACTCTCCCCAAGGAAGATAATGTACCTTATGTACTTGTGCACATACATGCGATGCCTCTAACAACACAGCCACCAGCTTTATCTTGGGCAGGAAGCAGACTGAAAAGATCCAAGACCCAGGCTGCTATGGGACACATGAGAACCGAGGATTGAACTCAGGCCCTTACATTTGCCAGGGAAGCACTTATTCCACTGAGCCATCTCCCCGGTCCCTGAAGTCAGGCTTTTGAAGAGGTATTTGAACACTCACACTCACAGCGGCACTGTTCTCAATAGCCAGAAGTTAGAAACAGCCAAGCATCTGTGGACAGATGGATGGGCAAACAACACGGTGTATACATGCAGGGGATGCTCTCTGAAAAGGAAGAAGGTTCCGACACATGCCGCAACAAGATGAAGAGTTCTATGGATGGATGGTGGCGGGAGCTGCAAAACAGCACAAATGTGTGTCATGCCACTGATCTTGGTGAGAAATGGTTTGGATGGTACATATTATATTCTATATATTTTGCCAGCTTGAAAAGTACAGTGAAAAAAAAATTATTTCAAGAAGGATTCATCCTTCATTTGGGAATGCACTTAACTTCTTTTATAGTGAGCAGGGTCCAAGGAAAGAGAAAGACAGGGCATATCCTTAAACAATGTTTATTCCCTCTTGAGGTTGTCCAGTAGCAGGCAGTGGTGGATAGAGGTCAAGACACCTGTTTCAGTATAAGTACCATGCACTAATTGATTGTGCCATCAGAGCTCCAGAAGCATGGTTCAAAGGGCCCCTAAGACTCATTATCCATATTTCCAATATCCATGGCTCCAATACCCTGCCCAATCCAGGGCTGAGGACCATGGTCTGGGCACATTGAGCAATGGGCCTAGCTTCCTTAAAGAAAAAGAAGAAACAAACAAACAAAAAATTGTATGAAACATACTACTTAAGAAATATGATTACCCAAGTGTCTTGGTTAACTTAGATGCCCAACTTTATAGCTTACCTTGAGGTCAGTGTTCTTTATGGTATAAATGTTGGCAAGATTTGTTCTGATGAAGATGCCAGGTAAAGAATCTCTGAGCAGGGCCTTGTTTCATGATAGACTGACCATTGAAACATTTGGGCAACAGTTGTGGGTCAGAGCTCCAGTCTGTCCTGGGCATGTTCATTTTTGACTGGCCCTCAAAACCTCACCAGAAATCCAATGCTGGCAAAAATTTAGGAAGCTTGGAAGAGTTGGATTTCTAGAAACTGGCTGACCTGCCCACAGGCAGCAGGCCTTTTCTCTAGTTGCCAGGCCCACCAGGTTCACCTGGACTCTGAGAGGTCAGCTGGACCTCCAACAGAGGCAAGGGGCCTTGCTG
>PVKA01021709.1:0-38250 GCA_004027165.1 Ctenomys sociabilis
ACTCAACATGATCCAGCTGGGAGATAGCTCTGTGATCTAAGCCCCTGCGTGGCAAGCGCAAGGACCTGGATTTGATCCGGTCCCCAAACCAGATGTGATGGCTCACAAAACTGGGTGTGGTGGCACACTCCTGTAATCCCAGAACTAGGGAGGCTGAGACAGGAGGATCACTATGAGTCAGAGCTGCGTAGTGAGACCCTGTACCAAATAAATAAATACTTTTAAGAAATAATAATAAAAACCAATGTGGTCTGCCCTTTGTGTATCAGTGGTCCTCAGGCTGACATCAGGTCTAGACCTTCCTATCAAAAAACTGCTCTAGTTCGCTTGAGAAGTCCACATGAAGGGCTGTTGGGAACTGTTCTGACCATACGTTCCAAGCTTTTGTCATGCCTCCTTTCCCACCTCTTTTCCTACTTTCACTTGGCCCAGCTCACTCTCCGGAGCATGGTTCTTTTCTTTTCTTCTTTTTTTCTGGATGCTATTATTGAAAAACAATAATAAACTGCTAAAAGGCAGTTTTAGCCACCTGCCTTTCTCTCTCTGTGTCTCTGTCTGTCTCTTTCTCTCCTTCCCTCCTTTCTCTCCCTCTTTCTCTGTCTTTCTCCCTGCTTTCTGATGAGAGTCACCTCCCCAGGCTTTCTATTTCAGATATAGAACAGTCATATTCTAAGATGTTATAGAAAAAAATTGTGGACAGGGTTTGAGACAGGATCTTGCTACATAGTTCATATTGGCCTTGAATTTGAGGCAGTGAACTCACAGCAATCCTCCTGCCTCAGCCACTTCTGTGCTGGGATTCCAGGTGTGTGTTACCACAGAAAAAATGGGCCAACCAGAAGGAAGAAGGCAGTTAGAGCATTTAGTCAGTGGAGAGGTTCAAGGAGAGAAAATCAGTCACCTGAGAAGTTTCTGTGGAGATGCAGCATCCAGTAGAACAGAAGCCTTAAGGAAAAAAAAAAAGTTTTTTTTGAGACAGGGTCTTGCTATGCAGCCCAGGCTGGCCTCCAGCTCAGAGCTTGGATTACAGGCATGTGTATACCATACCCAACTCAAGAAAAAAACTCTCCTGTAATTCGAAAGGCTGAGGCAGGACGATCCGTTGCATGTTTGAGACCAGCCTGGCTACAAAGTAAGCTTAAGGCCAGCCTGAACTGCATAGCAAGACCTTGTCTCAAAAACACCAAATTTTTTTTTCTTTCCTTTCATAAAAATAAAGAACAAAATAGAAGACAGGAAGTAGGGAAATCTTTTTCAAATTGTTGAGGGAACAAAAGATGGAGGGGGAAACAGGGAAGGGAAAGAGGATAGGGAAAATGTGAAAGTAGAGCTATCATAAATGAGATGAAGACCAAGATTTGGAAGAAGGGAGGGAGGGGAAGATATGGAATTCAAAAATTAGGTGTTTGATGTATGTATACCAACTCCCCGCAGTAATTATAATCATTATGCACTACATACACATACTAATAAAGATACTTTTAAAAGAAAAAGAAAAATTGGGGTAGGTGATATAGCTCAGTAGCACTGTGCCTGCTATACATATAGCAAACTTTCCTACAAGTTTCTGAATATTACATAGCTAACTTTAATCCCAATAAGTAACTAAAATAATAAGTAACTAATAAAAAGTAATAAGTAACTAATTATAAGTAATAAGTAACTAATAATAAGTAACAAGTGACTAAAACCCAAAATCAATAAGATTTTTGTGACTTGAAAATAATAAACTTTTTATGGCTTTATTATTATTATTTATTACTATCACCCATCTGTGACCCCAAAGAATATAAAGATAAGCTCCTCCCAAGAGCCACCCTTAAATATAGCTGGAAAGACAGACAGCCCTGAGAACAGACAACAGTGACAAGGGAGACAAGTGACTTTACTCTCCACATACTGAATCCCCACAGTGAAATTAATAAACTTCATTTTTCTTGTAAGAGGCTTAAGCAACTTTCCCTCTCTGGTTAAGGGGAGAGGGTGCTGTGTTCTGTTTTCAAACAAGGTCTTGCTTGTAGCTTAGGATGGCCTTAACTCACTGTCACCCAGGCTGGCCTTGAACTTGGGGTGAGCCCCCTGCCTCAGCCTTCCAGGCGGGGGAATACAGGTGTGTGCCAACACACCCAGCTCTCCCTGGTTAAAAATTTAAAAATCAGAATATATTCTTTCTTTTGAAACTCAGAGACAGGATGAATAATCATCTAGCTTTCTGTGATTTTAGGAACTGGTTTTTGGGGGCCAGACAGCTCAGCAGATTAAAGCTCCTACTTAGGTAGGCTTAGGGACCAGGGTTCGATCCCTAGCCTGCCATGCCAGCCCGGCCCCAGGGCGCATTGAGACTGATTCAGATTGGGCATGGTAGCACACAACTGTAATCCCAGCACTTGGGAGGCTGAAAATCAGCAAGGATCACTACAAGTTCAATCTGTATAGAGAGACCCTTTAGATCTTGTACTTTTTTTAAATACATTTTTTTTTAAAAAAAAGGAATTGGCTCTATTACTGATTTTAGGAGCTTATCCAAACAGTGAAGTACCTTATTTTTTCTTGTACAACAATCTACATTTATTTGTTTATTCATGTATAGTAACTCACTTTCATGTATAATAACCTACATTTATTCAAATACAGTCATGGAATAAAACATCTAATGCACATAGTGACTTCGAAGAAACAAACTCATGTATAGTATGGGGTTAATGCAATATTCATTGATTCAACATCATTCATAAAAAGCTACTTTGTTAAAGCAAAATCTGACATCTCTCCCATGGATAAGGCCTGAAATGCTCTACCGTATAAAATTTCACAAGGACAGACTTTGACCAAGAAAGGGGGAGTTACATGTATCTGCAGCTGAGCCATAACAAAAAAAAAAAAACCTTATCCCCGTGCCAATTGTTCCTTTTAACAACATTGCCATAGTTGTTTTAAAGGTCCAAATCACATGTCTTGGTATTTCTGTGGTCTCCAGGCCAAATGCAGTTTGCATCTGATAGTAAAGGCCTTGGCGCTTGTACAATTTCCAGATGAAAGTGTGCCTCTCTGTGGTTCCTTTATTTTTATTTTTATTTTTTATTTTATTGAAGTACAAATATCAGTGAGACAGTTTTAAGACACTTTAACAGGATGGATTTGATAAAGTAATACACTGCATACTCTTTTCATAATGTTTGGTATCGTACAAGGTACACACATGATATTATACTTATAGACATTATCATAGCAGATGTCTCTAATCAGTAAATTAAGAGAGTGTAGCTATTTATGTATCTTATTTTTTATACCTGAATTATATCAAAAATTCAGTAATTATTTTCCTAGTGGATGACCATAGTACTAGAAGCCGACATAATATCGTGTCCAACCACCATTAGTGCAAATCTTGCCTCTCATAGGATCATGTAGAAGCATAGCATTATCTCTCCCAACTGTACTGTCCAAACACACACATAATGATTCTTCCTTTCTACACCCCTTCCTTTGTCTACACCTGTCAAAGTGGGCAGTCCACTGTCATTCAACCAATTTAGGTGCCTGCACTCAATGACACAATCCAACACAGTCCAGCATTCCACGACAATAGTGAGTTATCTGAAGAAGTTGTCGACCATAGCCAGTTACAACTCAGCTTATTATTATAGCCCCACATTGTATACCCCATGTTTATACTTTTCTTCTGGATAGTTAAAACCTAGGTAGAGCAAGACCTATATACCAAAACATGTAGTTTTTGTATCTGATAAGGTCAATGAAGTCCCCTCAGGATTTATCTTGTAATCTTGTACCTTATGCTGTAGATCCTTTGTCTGTGTCATCCATGTGGATGAGTCACGGCCAATGCTTGACCAGTTTTCTCTCTGTGAGAGCCTGAGAGAAAGTTTTCACTCCATGTGACTCTCCCCAGGCACACTATAGAACTTCCATCTCTTCTCTGTGGCTCCATAATCTCCTTGTTCAGAAAATTCATGGCTCAACTGAGATTCATGATGTTGCAGTTTTTGTCTTTCTGAAACAGGGTCTCACTATGCAATTCAGGCTGGCCTTAAGCTCACTTTGTAGCTCAGGCTGGTCTCAAACTCAGAACAAGCCTTCTGCCTCAGACTCCCAAGTGCTGGGATTACAGGCATATGCCACCACACCTGGCTTCTATGTGGTTTCGGTAAGCACCCTGGGATTATCTGCAAGCCACTTCTATTTCCTTTTCTGTTTATGTGGGAAAGGATTCTGTATACCAAGAAAATATACCTACCAAGACCAACCAGTAACTACAGGGACTCAAGGCTTAGAGCATTTGTGAAAAGTCTATTTTCCAGGCCTCATGAGAGGAGTCTGCCCTCTATGGTACTGGGTTCCCAACAGCGAAAGCAGTGGGGTTGTCTCCTGGTAGTTTTAAACACAAATGAAACAGCTTCTTATTACTGAGTCCACCTTGCAGTGTAAGCCCAGACCTGTTGTACACTTCTGTATCCATGTGAAGTGGCATCTCAGCCATAGTGGGCAGCACAACCAACTTGTTCTTACCCTGGGCACCCAGGACTTCTGTATCGGTATTATGCAGTTAGCATTATAATTCCATCCTCGAGGAGACCACTGGGTGAAACTCCAGCTCCCTGTCCATTTTCAGCCTGCTTTGAGCTAGCTATATAAGAAATAAGGCAAGCTGATCTAGGGCAGTAAAGGACCCACTAGTGAGCCCTGTTAGCTTTCCCTCCAACTCAGCTGCCAGGTGAGCCCTTTGGTACCCTTTTCAGCACTACTTCCCCAGGGAGGCCCAGGGTCCTGCACAGGGGCAGCCTGTGAGAACCTGTAGCTGCCGCTGTTAGCTATAGAGTCTCATGTGCATGCATGCTTAATGTCTTTTTTCCTGAGTTTAACAGCTTTCTCTCTTTCCAGACAGCCCTGTCTAAAAATAAAAATAAAAAACAACTAAGTGGATAGAGGATATCCTTCTTCTCTACATGTAGAACACAAAGTTATAGAATTTCTTAACTATGGCTGCTCTCCAAAATCAACATTTTCACCCTTTTAAAAATTCAAGATAAGAGGCCAGTGAGATAGCTCAGTGGACTAAGCACCTGCTTAGGCAAGTGCAGGGACCGGGTTTTGATCCCCAGCACTCTGGCCCTACACCTCGGGGGGGGGGGGGGTGGCGCATGCCTGCAATCCCAGTGCTGGGGAGGCTGAAAACAGTAGGATCACTACTAGTCCAAGGTGCAGTAGTGACACCCTGTACGAAATATATGAATAAAAATAAAAACAAAAATTCAAGATGAGTGTCATTTTTCATGAGACCACTCATAGGTGAGAATAGATCTCCTGAACAGGGCAAGCAGGGTTTAAGAAATCCTCTCCTGAGGACTTCTCGTGGCACTATTTCCAGACAGGGCTATCCAGAAAGAAGGAGGGCTACTAAGCAAAGAAAGAGACAGTGAAAAAGGTCAGTTGTTTTAGAGTCTTGCATCAGATATCTTATAAGCGGAACCGTAAATGAAAAAAAGACTTTATACTGACTCTGCTAATGATTTATCTGAGAGAAACCCAGCCCATGCATTTTCTGCTCTAGGGATGAGTTTGCTGCAAGGTTTTCCAAGGCTCATATGAAGTCTTTGGTCTTCAGTTCACAGGGCTTCTTCAGATTATAGAAATGGCCATCACAGTGCCTGAAAGGATCTAGGTGATCCAGTTTTAATTCCTGGAGATGAGTCAGACGGAGGGAGAAAATTTATAAAACTTCATTTAAGGATTATAGGTAAATACTGAAGGCAAGAGAAAGAATTAAACACTAAACACTTGGTGATAGGATTTATGAAAGGAAGCAGGACCCTAATCCAAGTGGGCACACAAATTGTTTTTTTGCAAAATGGGGTGGGAAGATGAGGAACAGAAAAAGAAAGTAACTTAAGTCTCTGCCTTAGCATTTCATCTCTGTTCTATATTCTAATTACCTGTAATTTACAGATAGTGCACACAGTTTAAAGACAATGAGCATGCCTGGAATACGGTATTACTATTGGACTTGGGACTGGAGTTAAAAGGATGTGGTGTAATTTTCCACTAAAACACAAAATTCCCTTCCAGTTATTTTCCTATCAGTAAAACATCATCTTAACAAAGATTATTCTTGATCACAAAATAAAGTAGGACTCATTATGTTTAGCCTGATTATTTAAACAGGTCCAACACAGACTTTATCTTACTACATAGTCCTTCTTAAATTTGCTTTGCTTCAACTGTGTTAAGAAATGTCAGACTGGAGCTAGACATGGTGGTCCCCACCTGTAACTCCAATATTCTGGAAGGCTGAAGCAAAAGAATCACAAAATGAAGCTCAGCCTAGGAAACTTAGACCAAAAATTTCTCTTTAAAATGTTATAGTTTGACCAGGGTTCAATCCCCAGTAACACGGGGGAAGGGGGGGAGGTTAGTAATAGAAAGGAAAGAAGATAGAAGTTAGGATGATAAGGACAATGAAAAGGTCTCTGGGACCTTCTCACACAGCATATAACTTCTGAGATATTTATACTAGTAGCATTGTACAGGTGCAAATTTGGCCCAGGGAAGGTTCTGATTGAACGTGCAGCATGTGCAAGTCATCGATAGTGACATATCGGAACCTAATTGTGTATGGCCCTCTTTTTTTATAAGAAATAACAATTTCTTTGTAATTCTTCAGGGGCCTTTTGTACAACCAACAAATCTATTAGAATTTGATGTTGGGAAATAAAAATATCAAAAGTCATCATGCAATGTAAATACTTTTGCCACTGTTACTCCTAGAAGTGATTTATCTACATACATTGTTTGTAATTTGTAATTTTTAATTATTTGGAGTCAAATAACATGTCTGCCTATAACATGCCAGCAGTTTATTTTTTCAAACACGTTTCTCTTGTCCAACTTAATCTATGCACTTAACTTACAGTGCTTGGGGGAGGCAGCCTCGCATGGTACCAGGCCGTGACTTTTTTTTTCCCAGTACCAGAGATCAAACTCTGGACCTTGTGCTGGCTAGGCAGGCATTTATGCCACTGAGCTATCTCCCTGACCTTAATCATGACATTTTTAAAGGGAAATCACCTTGTCTTTAAATGTAATTTCCTAAATATGCAAAACCACAAATGGGACTGCAAAGTTATAATGTACATGTTAGGGTGAGACACATAACTTTTCTTGCTTTAAAGTGCCATCTAAGGAGTGATATTTTGTAACCCAGAATCACTTCATTTAAAGTTCAGTGTAGCTAGGTAGGGTGGTGCACTCCTATGATTCCAACACTGGGGACTATGAGGCAGGAGGATTGCCTGAGTTCAGGGCCAGTCTGAGCTACATAAGGAAGGTCGAGCCCAACCTGCACCACATAGTGAGACCCTGCCTCAGGCGGAAAACAAAAAAAAGACACATGGTTTCTAGAAGAAAATAGCCTGACACATCCTGCGCAGCTCTCAAGGGTGAGGACAGAGAACAGATGGGATCCAGAAAACTGATGCTGTATGGCGCTCTCTCTCCTGAAGGGAAGGAAGGAAGGAAAAAGATCTCCCCAGTCCCCAAGATTTTTTTTTTAATTTGTATATTTGGTACAGGGTCTCACTACACAGCTCAGTGCACAGTGATCCTCCCGTTTTCAGCCTCCCCAGAGTGGTCCACCATGCCAGGACTCAGTCACCAGTATAACATACAATGCTGAGAATCGAACCCCAGTCCCCATGCTTGCCTAAGCAGGTGCTTAGTCTGCTGAGCTAGCTCACCAGTTAATGCTGTTCTTTTTTTTTTTTTTTTGTCTTCTGTCTTTTATTCAAACAAAAAAATATTTTATATCAAAGACCACTAAATCGATTGCTTGTCCAGTTAATGGGTTTAAAACTATCATTTAAAGAAAATGAATTTAAAAGATGAAAGAGAAAGAAATTTTCTTCTTTTGTAATGAAAAGGAAAGAAATTATTCTTTTGTAATGAAAAGGGAAAAAAAAAACCTCTTCTTTGTAATAAAGAGAAGTGGGCTGGCCAGATAGCTCAGTGGACTAAAGCGCCTATTTTGGCAGAGTACAGTGGCCAGATTTGGTCCCTGGCTTGCTGTGCTGGCCGCCTACCCACCCCACCCCCAGGGCACAGTGAGATACCAATTGAGACTGGGTGTGTGCCTGGAGGCTGAAAACAGAAGGATCACTGTGAGTCCAATCTATGTACTGAGACCCTGTACACTCTATAGACCCTGCCCTAAATTTAAAAAGAAGAAGAAGAACAGATGTTCAGCAAGATAAGGGCAACTTGAAGAGTAATCTGCTCTCTCTTTGAGATGAAAGGACAGCTTCCTGCTGATACTATAGGGTTGAGGCAGGGCATCTGGACTGGAGTCTGAACAGGCTGAAGAGTTGAGAAAGACATTGTGCCAGCTGGTCTAGTGCATTGTCTAGAAATTTAAAAAGGATTCCCAGGCAGTGTAGAAAGCCTCATTCAGGTTGTTTTCTGTAGGTTTATGGCAGAATTGGTCTTCTTGGTTGTGTGGCTTCTTCCTATGGTGCTGTGTTCTTGAAGCTGTTCTTGTCCCTGCTTGCTTGCATGTATCAGTCTCTAGCTTCAGCTGCTTCCACAACAGCCAGCAAACTACTTAGCTGAAAGCAAGACTGTACTTCTCCAGGAGCACAGTACAAAGAGCAAAATGTAAGCACCTGCCTGGCAAGTGCAAGTCCCAAGTTCCGTCCCCAGTGCCAAAAACAAAAGTGGAAAAAAAGCAAAATGTTAAACCACAGTACCACAAAGCCAAGGTCTGAGGATGAAACCCATTCCCCTCTTAAAGAATGAGAGTTACCATTTAGGTCTAATGTACTGGGAAACATGTGCTACTCAGAATGGTCCATTTGTAGAATTTTTAAAGGATAACCGAGGATGCCTAAGGCATTCAGCAGGTGAGGCTCAATTTTCTGAAACCATTTCTGATGTCAAAGCTGTCAGCTGTGGTGTTTTCAAGAGGACAGCCATCCTTTCCCTGAGTACATCAAAGAGGCTCCAGGCTCAACTGGGTGACATGCTGCAGGTCTCCCTTGATGGAAGAATTCCTGAGGACTTTTTCCAGGTGGAGCAAAATGTCTTGGAACACTGCCTAGAGGTCCATGATAAGCACTGTGTGGTCTGGACTAGTCTTCAGACAGATCATCGTGGTTGCCTGGCATGCTGTACTGCAGGGGTCTGCAGGTGAGCTGCCCCGGCTCCTCCAAACCTGCAGGGATCAGCGCTGACTGCCTGGGTGTCCTCAGTGAAGAGCTGATGCACCTAAAGTACCTATCTGAGGTCAGCAGCTTGCATCTACATTCTGCCATCCCATGCCCGCTACCTGGGTCTTTATGTTTGACAAATCCCTAGTACTGGAAGCTGAAACCTTCCTGCTTCTGCCAGTGGGGGATGAGGAGTGGCTGCCTTCCTCCTCTCCCATGAGGAAGCACTAGTCCACAGGTCATAGGTTCTAAAGGTTCGAGAATGACAAGGAGGAAACTTTGGAAACCAGGACTGACATCTCCATTTGGCCAGCCACCATTGACCATAGCTGTGTTTATTGTTTACTTATTTATTTAAGTTTGTACTTATTATTATTTTTAAAGAATACAAAATAGTGATAGAAGAAAACAGCATTATGCATGATACAAGATTTCACTTAACAAAGTAATAGGAATCCCACAATAGTTGTATTACATGATTCTATGTGCAAATTAGTTTTTCAGATTACCAGATATAAACGTATAAGTAAAAATGAAGAAAGAATTTACAGATCAGTCATAATAGTTTACTGTGGCTTGGGTCTGGCTGCTGTGCTCCACTTCTTCCTGCTGGAACCTTGCAGGTGAACCTTTGTGTCACATTGGCAAGATGTTCTGCTCCTGAATCAGCTGGTGGGTCTTGCCTCTGGGTCACTTCAGGATCTGGCAGCCCAGGCCGTTCTCCCATAGCTGTGTTTATGAAACCAAAAATACAAAACCATCTTCCTTTGCCAAAAATTTACCTGAATAATATCAACTTGAGCTCAAAATGATTTAAGCTAATCTTTTCTTTTTGTTGTTTTTTTGATATAGGGTTTCACTATGCAGGCTGGCCTTGAACTCTTGGAGAGCCTTCTGCCTCAGCCTACTGAGTGCTGGGATTACAAGCATGCACTACTAGGCCCAGCAATTTAATGTTTATTTATTTATTATTTGCAGTACTGAGGATCAAACTAGGACCTTTGCCTTTGCTAGGCAGCTGCTCTACCACTCCTAGCCCTAAGAAATTTATACAAAACTGGGGTGGGGGTGGGGGGTGGCACACTCCTCTAATCCCAGAACTCTGGGAAGCTGAGATAAGTGGATCACAAATTCTAAGCCAGACTTGGAAATATAACAATTTAGCAAGATACTATCTCACGATAAGAAGTGCAAATGGCTGGGGCATAGCCTGATGCAAAAAACCTTGGGTTCAATCACCGGTAATGAAAAAAATAATTACTGCACATCAAAATTATTGAAATATCAGCTTCATACATTTCTTCTTTGAGATTTCCCATTATCTCATAAGGGCTGGGCCGTCCTCTCCCACTTCCTAAAGCTACTAAAGACAAGAAGACCAACCAAGGTTGATGACATCATTCATATACCCTTGCTACCACTGCATCAATATTACCTGAGCTACTATACTTGCATTCATATTAGTTGATCATAATTTTGACCCATGTGACCAGCTCTTGATTTTGTTCTATAAAACATCTTTTGAGAGGTAGCTCATTGGCAACCTATTCAGGACCCCTCCTGGCTCTCAGGAACTATTCCTATTCTCCATTCCTATTCTCCAATACATTTTACCATTTTTTTTCCTGCCTCAAGTTCATTTGTACAAAGAGAACAGGAGGACACCAGCCCCTACATATGGCACCCCAGGGGTCACACCAGTCCTTCTGTTTTTGCATCAGCAGATAAGAGGCTTTTACTGTGGAGCCTTCATGGGGGCCTGGGCACCTTTGGAGACCTGGGCTGGAGCAGCAGCTGGAACCTAGGTCTTGTTTGGAGCCTGGGCCTTTGGCCAGCAAGACCTGCGACACTTGGGAGTGTGGGCAGAGATATGCTTCTCAAGGTTAGGGTAGGCAATATAGGCAAGTCAAGCAAGCCTGCGGTTTGCTCTCTTTGAAATGATCTTGGGCTTGATTTCCTCGACAAGGCCCTTGCGCGTGCACTCGTGGCCTTGCCATTGTTTGCCTCCATCTTCTTGAAGCCCTTCTTGTTGCACTTCTTGGAAAAATGCATGTTCCTAAGTTACTTGGGATCTGCCTCCTTCAGAGATTCGTATCTTTGTGACTGAGGTTTCTTGATGCCATTTCTGTGCATTTTGGGGACTGGTTGTGTGTGGTGTGGTTCCTGGACTTGGCCGTAACTGTACTGTAAACCAAGGCTGCCAAGTGCCTGGAACCAGAAGAAGAAGAAGGAGGAGGAGGAGGAGGAGGAGGAGGAGGAGGAGGAGGAGGAGGAGGAGGAGAAAAATCCGTTTTCTTATTCTTAACCTTCATTGTTCCTTAGAATTCCTTCTTCAACATTGGGAAATACCTGACATTTTCCTTGTATCAGATCCTCTACTTGCCAACATTTGGGGTGTGAACTTCCACAGGCACAGTAACATTACAGAAATTCACAAACACTCACAGCCATCCTCCGTGTGGGGAGAACAGTCCTCTAGTCAACTGCAGTCACAGACAGGCTTGTGCACACTTTCTATGAAGCTTTCTGTATGATTTTGTTTTTATCACATACCATACGGCATGTATTCAATCCAGTGTGGTTCCAAAAAAGTGCAGAACAAGTATGATGTTAAACAAAGTGCAGTACGGTAATGGGAGGTGATGAGAACGTGCACATCAGTAATGAAGGTAACCAGAATGTGCAGAGCAGCAGTGAAAATGACAAGAAAGTGCAGAGCCAAAATGGTAAGAAGACTCAGAGGAAAATAACCATTGAATTGAAGAAAGAAAGGCAGACTGCTCTGGCCTTGGAGTCCTAGACAGCAGGACTGATGCTCCTCTTCACTGTGATGAATGCCATCATCTGAGCTGATGTGGCACAAGGGGCAGCAATGTTGGCGGAGCAGAGGGCATAGGGCTGGAAGAGCTGGAAACATGGTACACTGCGCACCAGAACCGTGGTAACTGCTGACCTGAATCAGTGGCCTGCTCGGCTCAGAGCTTGACAGGAGGAATGTCAGCGTCTTGTTATAGACACACTTCCTGAACACTTGGTACTTTTCTGTTTTTAAACTATGGCCTAGAGGCTCAATATGTGGCTCAGTGATAGACCATGCGTGTAGCATGTATGAATCCCTAGCTTCAACCACTAGCATGGCCCCAGATTACAGCATGGCAGTTGTTTGGTTGAACACCAAAAAACTCCAGCAAAACAACCTGCTACAAAAGTAAGGGTGAATTTTTAGTTCATTGCTCCTAGAGGTACTTCATTTCTAGAACAAATTTATATATGCAAATACACTATCTTTTAATGGTTAATTAATTATCTTTTAATTAATTTAATTTTGTTTACCGTGGGACAAAGTCTTTCTATGTAGCCCAGGCTAACTTTGAGTATGCTGAGTGCTGGAATTATTATCACACATCATCACACCTGACCTATGCCTTTTTCTAAAAGTTAAGTACTATTAGTTTTTGTTGTTGTTATTGAGACAGGGTTTCACTTTGTATTTCATACTGTCTTCAAATTTGTGGCAATCCTCCTGCCTCAGCCCATAATCCCAAGTGCTGGGATTATAGGTATACATCACCATATCTGGCTATTGATTTTAACAACTATGTAGATTTGTGTAGCTAACACTGCCATCAGCATGCAGGACATTTCTATCACTCCAAAACATGTCCTTGTATTGTTCCTTCACAGTCAAAACACCAACCCAAAATTTATCTCAACATTATTGATATACTCCTGCTCCCTATAGTTTTGCCTTTTTTTTTTTTTTTCATGTATTTGCTACAGGGTCTCACTACTCAGCTCAGACTCATAGTGATCCTCATGTTTCAGCCTCCCTAGGGCTGGGTTTACAGGTATATACCATCATGCCCAGTCTTGGTGAGTGGCACAGTGCACCCACAGCAGGGGTGGCATGCCATGTGGTACCAGGGATCAACCCCAGTCCCTGTGCTTGTTTAAGCAGGTGCTTAGACTGCTGAGCTGTCTCCATGGCCCTAGTTTTGCCTTTTCCAGGATGTCATCAATAGAATCACAAAATATTCTTTGTACAACTACACCATAGTTCATTTATTCATTCACCGAAAAAAATGTCTGAGTTAGTCATTTTGGGTAGATTGCCTGTTTTGGGCAGTATGAGTAATATTGCCCTGAACACTCATGTACAATATTTTGTATAAATAGAAGGTTTTAATTTCTTCTCTCTCTCTCTCTCTCTCTCTCTCGCTCTCTCTTTTCCCCTCCCCTCCCCTCTCCTCTCCATCCCTCCCCTCCCCTCCCGTCCCCTCCTGGTTTACTGGCTGGTGCCTAAATCCTTGTAGAGATTTTAAGTGCAGGTGCACAGAAATATGTTTGATTTGATTTTTGGGTAAAGACCTGGTTTTTTGTTTTGTGTTTTAGGGAAGGGTCTACAGGATGTTCAGGGTCTCACTCCTAGATCAAACTTTAGTGATCCACCTATTTACAGTCTTCCAAGAGCTGGGATTATAGGAGCGTGCCACCACACCAATTTCCATCTCAGCTCGCCTTGGGGGCATGGCAAGCCCCGGGATGGAATACTCCCAGCCCTGCACCTGCTTGCAGCCGCTCTAATCCACTGAGCTATTTGGCTGAAAGCCTGGTTTTGTTGTTGTTATGGTCTTCTATTTTTGAGACAGGGTCTCAATTTATAAGTCAGGCTAGCCTGGAACTCACTATGTAGCATGGGCTGGCCTTGAACTCAAGGCCTCCCAAGTAGCTGAGATTACAGGCATTTTCCATTAGGACCAGCAGCTCCACATTCATTGTGTTATTTTTGTTGTTGTTATTATTATCATTATCTAAAGAGAACAAAATATTACAAAAACATTAGAAAACAATAGGAAAACAATAGGAATTTGACAATGGGTGCTATATTGCATAATGTTGTCTTCAAATTAGTAGTTCAGGTTACCAGAAATAAGCATACAAAATTGGTTTTTAAAAGTTATAAGAAATTAAAAAGGACAAGAAAAATAAATTAAGCATCAACTGCTCCCCTCTGTAGACCAGCAGAAATCAGCAGCACAGTTATAGAAACTGTCCTACATACATGCATACATATCTCTTCTCCCCCTCCTTTTTCCTCATCCCATTTTTTCCTTTCCTTTGAACAGATTCTTTCTTTTTCATAGTATATACTGTACCTTTCAGATTTTATTTACTCTTTCAGGTTCTTACACTAGTGAGACAACATGATGTTTGCACACGTGGGTTTGATTTACTTCACTTATGAGTATGGTCTCTGCTTGCATCCATTTACCTATAAAAGCATAAAGTCTATCTCTTTTTCATAGCTAAGTAATACTCCATTATGTAAAAATAACACATTCCTCAGTTGATGGGCATTTGGGTTGTTTCCAATATTTAGCTGTGACTTCACATTCATTATTTAATTTCCAAGTCATCATAGGTCACAGTTTTATCAAATATTCCAACATCTATCAAGGATTATTACTCCTTCGGCTTCTAGAATCAATTTACTTGTGCAACCTCATTACTTGACCTCTAATTCAATGCAATAAAAATTGTTAAAAAAAAAAAAAACCCTCATTTGTAGTGTTGACAATAAAATCATCATAGTCAAGAACAAAGTAAACTGCATTTGTTTGTGGCTGACTAGACTAGCAATCTGGTGCTCCAAGGTTTTACAGAATGGTAGCTTTAGGCTACCAACAGATTGGAAATTACACTATTTGTTAGTTAGGAATTGTGACTGGTGCTGGCAGAAGTTCAGCTGTTGTGGGAAAATATTGGGCATACACTTCGCCTCTGAGTAGTTTACAGCCAAGAGTCCATCATGTAGAAGGTCAGCAGGGGCTAACAGTGTTTCTGAAAACTTGGGTTTGGCCTGGTCCAAAGGTCGGCCCACACCCAGGGTGGATTTGCACACAGTAGCGCAAGGGTGCTGCTGCACTTGAGATCTAAAGAACAGTGGCTTCCTAATTCCATTTTAAATGCTCTCAGCATCAACTGGGGGTCAAGTTCATTGGTAGAAGGCCTACCTGGCATGCAGGAGGTCATAGATTCTGTCTCTATCATTGTGAAAAAGGAAGCAATGAAAAATCTAAGACTCAAACAAGACAACAAAAAAGAAAAACCAAAATAACTAGGGACTTAAACAAACTGTACTCCACTTTGAATTTTTCCTTGACATTAGCCATCAATTTTTATATCATTTAATATCTTCTAGGATTTTCCAAAATCTTGATAATAGAGCTGGAGGGCTGGGGAAATAGCTCAGTGGTACAGAGCCTACCTATCAAGTGCAAGGTCTGAGTTTGATTCTGGATGCAAAAAAAAAAAAAAGCCAGAGCTGGGATGTAGCTCAGTAGTAGAGTGCTTGTTTAGCATTCTCAGAGTCCTATGTTCAATCTCCAGCATTGGGGGTAAAAATTTACTTATCCTATTAAAGACCTATTTGTTACTCATGCCATGGTTCTTTCTAACATAAAATCTGATAAACTAGTCATGATTAGAAATGTTGCCAGGTTCCAAAGCAGAAAAGCAAGAAGTTTTGGAGAGTCACAGGTTGGCAGTTCAGTGCTCAGCACTGATACAACATTTCCTCTAATCACAAAGGGTAGGGAAGACCCCACTGTGCGGTCTCATTCCTCTCACCATGCCATAAATGAATCTGTGTTGACTTTGTTAGATAACTGCAATGTAATGGGGAATCCCCAATACTTTAATTTATATTTAACCTTAACTTTGAGATCAAGCAAATTTCTTGATCCCTAAAGGAATTTAGCACAGCAGATGATAACTGAAGCTCTGATGGAATCAACAAACCCCAGGGGGAAGTGATCGTACCTGGTAACTGGTCCAGTTCTCAACATACAGAGGGAAGAAAGGAACTCAATTCCAGAGATGGTCCTTCCTTGCTCAAATAGTCTGTTATAGTAAAAAAGCCAAACAGAAGTTGCACCTCTTCTGGCCAAGGAAGAAATGAAAAGTAAGTTCATTTCAAACTCTACAGATCTGTCTCAAAAATGAAAGGTTCACATGATATGCATTGATATGAAAGTGACCCCATTCACATCCTCTTACAGGTAACTGAGGGACAGGTAGGTAATTTTGGCAATCCTTCCCAGCTTTACTTACAAAAAGCTTCCTTTCCCTGAAGAACTAAACAGAACAACCTTATCACTTTGCATCCTTTGGCTATGATCAAGGATTGAATGAGCCACATTCCATTAATTTGGTGCCTTAAGGCAAATAACTGGTCTTTCCAGCTTTTGGGTTGTAATTTCACTAGTTTTAGAAATTTTTATGTAGACACAAAATAAATGGTAAAGTAAGGCCTACACACTTGAATTCTCTAAGCATCAAAAAAAGTTTTGGAAAACATAGAACCATTTTGGATAGAAATACTGTGATGGATTAACTAGCAATCAGTTTGTAATACTCTGCTGAACTGAATCAAAGTGGTGCTGGGTGTGGAAGGGTTAGGAAAGGTTTCCAGCAGAGGGAGAGCAAAGTAGATGTCTAGTACAATTCAGGGAGACCACAGCAGCAGTTCTTGTCTTTGGAAACCATATTTTAATATTTACAAATATGTTTTTATATTGACTGAAAAATTTCTTCTAATAAATGCCACTAGTGAATAGGACTGGGCACAGTCTCTGAACTTACTGGGCTTTTGTTTGCCATTTGGTGCTGGTCTCTGATAGCTATAGTGTATTCTGAAATGCAGCTGCTGTTTCTGATAGTATTGTCATGTTTGCATGCTGAAATGATTAATGTTATCCTTTTTTTTTTTTTTTTTTTACAACAGTTTAGCTTTACTCCAGAACGTACAATCACACAAAAAATAATTCACCTGCTATTTCAGTTTGACTGGCTCTCAAATAATTTCCCAAGGGGGAAAAAAGAAGCACTTCATATTAAGAAACTAGTAAATATAATGTAAGGGCTTCATGTTATCCTTAAATGACTACATGGAGTCTTTCTCCAAGAAGGACAGCCACTCTGTCCTAATTACAATAGCATCTATGCCCAGGATTGTGTTCATGGATCTATGGATTGCAATTAGGGATCCCAACCCGCAATGGTCCTGTGCCAGAGAGCAACACTTATTTATTTCAAAGCAGAAAGCCACGTAGGCAACAAAAATATCCTGAAAACACTCAACGTTACTTTTGTTTCTTGTTCCTGGTGCCTCTTTTGCAGGACACTGGATTAAAAGACCACTTGAATGAGTACAAGGTTTTAGGCTAATCCTTTGAGGAGAGTAGCTTTGAGTTGGTTTCCAAGGCTTCCAGTGGTATTTCCAGTGATTGCTCTGGTTCCTTTCACAAAAAGGAGAGGGGCACACAACAATCCTTACTTGCTCAATCCCACTGCAGACCCAGGCAGGCACTGTGTGCCACTGAGCTATATACATAAGCCATGATTGTTTTATTTTCTCAGGGCAATGGTCCACACAGTTTAAGGAAAAACAAAACAATACATAGATAGCAATGAGCAGGGAGGCAAGGACTGGTGTAAGCAACCTGAAAAGACACAAAAACCAAGGGGAGTAGGTATGGAGCAATCCTCAGGCTTTACTCTCTTCAGACAGTGTCTTGGAGAAGGTTTCCAGATACATTGTTTCAGCATCTCTAAAGCTGTATTTCTGAAACTTATATAGTTTCTAGGCTATATGTGTGTGCAGGAATGCCTACACCAATAGCTAGTCCTTTAACTGGTTCAACTTGTATGCAGATTTTATTTAATCAAGTTTTTGAGTGACTTCTGCTACAAATACAGGTTTGTTGTCATTGCCATACCTAGGGATTATTTTTTTTGTACAGCAGGACCCTAAAAACTTTTCTTCTCAGTATGGGTAAGGAATGGGAGGTTGGGATGTTGGGACTGGCGATACAGACGCTGAAGC
This sequence comes from Ctenomys sociabilis, assembly GCA_004027165.1. Classification (NCBI taxonomy): domain Eukaryota; kingdom Metazoa; phylum Chordata; class Mammalia; order Rodentia; family Ctenomyidae; genus Ctenomys; species Ctenomys sociabilis. The sequence goes on from PVKA01021709.1 coordinate 18,103, forward strand.
CCAGCCCTAAGGTGGGGGTTATGCTGCAGGTGACAGCACAGTGGCTTGAGCTTACAGAACAGATGGTAGGGACAGGTCTAGCTCTGATATCCCACAAATACAAGGTTTTTAATCAGCTGGATCCCAAAAGGGGCTTGGGCCTCTGGACAATTTTGCATTATTGGTGGCAGGTTTCCAAACAGCAACAGGAAGCAGTATGCTGTGCAGCTCATCCCTGCATGAGAGTTTCGGTCATTGTTAGGGTTTGTCTAGATGTCCCCAAAGCCTAAAGCAGTCACGGGCTGGCTTCTAGGGTTTGAGATTAAGTCCTGATCCAATGCAAGGACTGTGGGTATGAGTACTGCACCTGCACTGGGGCCGCAAGCCTGCATGCGAAATAAGGAAGGGAGGGCGCCACTGCTGCCCTTTCTCCTCCCTTTTCAGTCTTGCTGCTTTTGTTGTTTTCCACCCCCAAGAACTGCTGCCCTCTGCCACACCCCACTCTGCCTTGAAGCCAGCCAAGTGTGGACTGAAACCTTCACAAACAGTGAGCTAAATAAGCCTTTCCTTCCTTAATTTGGGGTGTCAGGTATTTTGTCCCAGCAATGAGTGAAAAGTAACAGACAGACATGATAGTTTTATCCAAGGTATCATAGCACATCTAGCCTGTTGGAATTTATTCCTAGTAGGGCTATATCCATCATTGAACAGGGTGTACTCAGCATCTGTCAGGTCCATTTTATAAAAACTTTTTCATTTTGTACAAGGTCTCGCTACACAGCTCAGACTTGTCACAATCCTCCTGTTTCAGCCTCTCCAGGGCTAGGATTAGTGGCATGTGCCACCACACCTGGTTTCAGTGGCTGGCTTGTCATGGGGCCGGCACGACATGCAGTACTGGGGATGGAACACAGGTCTTTGCGTTTTCCAGGCAGGTGCTTAGACTTCTGAGCTATCTTCCTAGCCCAGGAGGCCCATTTGGTAAGAACAGTTCATCCTTGTACAGCATGTGGCACTTGGACAGTTAAGCCTCAGCCTAATTGAGCTTGTTAGAGCATGGAAGACGTTTATGCCAGACATTGTACCAGAGCTGTTATGTCTTCCAGCACACAGATTGGGCATCATCAATCAGAAGTGCAGGAAGAGAAGACAAATTTTTGAACCTCTGGGAAGATGAGTCCAAGTCAGTTAGCCTCTGAGTCCAGAACTGGGGAATTTCCATTTAAACACAAAGAGGAGCTGTCTGACAGAAGCCAGTCAAAGGCAGAAGAAGGAATTTTTAGGTCCAGGTAGGTGTCCTAGCAGTCTGCAGGAACTAGAAGACTGATGTAATGTATATAGAGGGCAATTGCAGTGGCACCGGTAGCTTGGAGATCTTGCACTCACTTAATGGCTTTGTGCCCATCTAAAATGTAGTGGCATTCTTCAGTGTTAGCAGGAGACTGTGGTGCAGGAAATAGAGCAGTCAGTGGTGACCTCTGGCTGGATGAGCAGCTTGGGGTTGAAGAATGTGAGGAGGTAGGTTGGATTGTGGAACCTCAGAACAGGATAAAAGCTTTATAACTTTGAATCTGAAAGCCTCTCAGATGGGATTGTGGGTTTGTTTCTGTTAGGTATGAACCCACAATTGGCCAGACCAGGCATTCTGACATGAGTAGAAGATTTATTGGGAACATCAAGCAAGCTGGCTGTCTAGCAGACCAAGATAGCAGACAAAGGAGGGGAGGGACAGAAGACTTTATAGGATCTTTTAGGGAAGGTGATCACAGGCTGGAACAGCTGAGGGAGAGTTAATCTTGGTAGGGTTACCTAGTCTGTGGGGGACTTTTAATGTTAACAAAGGAGAGTTTTGTGGTTGTTTGCCCAGGTCAAAGTCAGGTAAACCTGTTCTGCAGTTTTTGGGTTGGGCTCTGCGTGGGGCCAAGAGGGAAAGAGTTTGGGGCCAGCATGCCTGGAAAACCAAGAGGGAGAGTATCAAGGTGCCTAGGAAACTTTGAATCCTGACCTATCAGTTTTTGACAACTAGGATGTCTTTCTTGTCATGCAGGACACAGGTATGGATTCAAGGATGGAGCATTTTAACCCCTTATGGCAATTAAGTTCAAATAAGTTGGCCTTTTGTCTCAAGACTTTCCCTGTTGAAGGGCTTCTTTGAGCAACTTTCAAGCAGAAGGCATCTTCTATGCATTGTTCACAGCATGGAGATTTTCCCCTCTGTGCTTAACAGTCTGTCAGGCTGATGTGTGGCTAGATGCCTGTTTTCGCTTTCTGTGACATCTGACAGCAATGGGATTATGGTGAGGTGGCATTGTTGATGAGCAGGATGAGGTGAGTCTTTGTATCTCTGGGATAAGAATCTTCAGAATTTCAGGACTATGATTATCTATATCAGGCTGATGCAGGTGTGATTTTCCTCTAAGAGAATAGTCAAATTTGAATGTTCAAGGCTAAATGAGAGCACAGCTTGTGGAGGATCACCTGAGCAGTTCTCCTTGGAAGAGAGCAACTGTCTCCCTTTTGACTGAGCCTGACCCTATTTCCTCCTATTGTTATGTACAGAGCTGGCTAGGACTTCTGTTTATCCTTCAATTGGCCTTAAGCAATGTGTATTGGTCTAGCTGAGGTGTAGCTGGTGATAGGCTTTGAAGGTGGTATGCGTGTTTCCCTGGTATAGAACAGTAGAGCTAAAGCTCTGTGCCACCAACTGGGATCGAGCCTCAAGGTAGAGGCTATGACTACCTGGGGCTTGAAAGACTACATCAAAGCTGAAGCATCAGAGCCCCCAAAATATTAGATGCAATCTCTATGGCATAATATTATAATGCAGATTACTTTCTCTGCATATCCTCTCTGCACATGGCAGAGGTAAATGTAAGCCTCCCACCTAGCTAAGCTCACGATGGTCACCTTTTTCCCACAATTCTAAGTCAATCCTCCTCAAGCCTCTCCCCCACTGAATAAAAACCAGACAAGGCCCTGGGTTGCTCTCTTTGTTCTGGGAAGCCATCTTTGCGGCTGAACTTACAGCCCCTTGGTTCCCCAGTGATTGAAAATATAATTTAGTGTCTTTATTTTTGCTGTGGATTGCATTGAAAGTGGTAGATTAGAATTAACTTGATGGGATTCCAATAACATTACCTTGGGATTACAAACATTGGCTTCTTGGACCGAGACAAGGACCTGGAACTGACTGCTACAAAGGCTGACTGGTGTGGTACAAAGGAGATGTCCTCCCAGCTGCAAATTTGTGCCTGGAAGAAGGGGAAAGAGACAGGACTCCCAGCTGCCTCAGTGATGACAACTTTTTGACAGGGAATTTTTAAAAAAATTTTTTTGTGGAACTGGGGATTGAACTCAGGCCCTTGCGCTTGCCAGGGTGACAGGGAAATTTTGAAGGCCAAGAATTCTGTTCCATGGTTTACCACTTTTGCAATGATGATGGGCTCTCAGGAGCCCAATTATATAAAGCTCAGTCTCTCAGGAACCACAGGGTACAACTCATTTGACAGGGCTGACAATCTGATTTTTCCTCAATCAAAATGTGAATTCAGGAGGAATTATTGACTGTCATTTTGGAGAGTCATTAGATGATGCCATCTGAACAGGCTCTGGAGGGAGGGCCTCTGTGGCTAGCAGGAAATGGCTAGTTGGAACCAGTTCAATTGGCTGGAAACAGACAAATCAGGAGTGGGGAGTGAAGCTGTAGGTGTTGGCAGCAACTTTGACAGCTGGTGATGGTGCCAAGATTCAATTCTCAGGAAAATGGGCCTTCTTTTATTTTCTTTTAAGATGAAGAGAGAAGTTTGGGTTCATTTTTAACTTTATAAAAGTCCTTTCTAGGGCCAGGGAGATGGCTCAGTGGAATAAGCGCTTCCCTGGCAAGCGCAAGGGCCTGAGTTCAAACCCTGATTCCGCCAAAAAAAAAAAAAACCAAAAAAGCGCTTTTTAGGCCAGGAATATAGCTCAGTGGTACAAGTGCCTGCCTGGCAAGTACAAGGTCCCAAGTTCAATGTCTCATACCAAAAAAACTCTTTTTTTTTTTTTTTCTGAAGACTGTGGATTTTAACTAATTAGTTCCCATTGTATCTCCCCACAGTGTAGGTTGTACACAACAGACAAAGGGTGGGTGTCCCTCAAAGAGAGACTATGCAGATACCCGCCTGGCTGTGCCCCTCATGGGAACTTGGGTGCAACTTAACTAAGGAGAGTGTGAGGCTCCCATTATGCCATATGTTGATTGCTACAGAACTACAGTGAGGACTTAATCAACCCCAGAGACCAGTGCTTCCCAGTCTTGGTTCATAGAGAACAGCCTATTACACTGTTCTACTCACTCACATACTCATTCATCAGGCACTAGAAAGTTAAATATTCCAACCACCCTTCCTTGAAAGTGGTCTTCACAATAGTTAATGCACTCTTCATCTGTTCAAATTGAGCAGGACTAACAAACTAACTGGGGTTCCCCCAGGGGTCTTATTGGAATCAGGCAAGCAGGCAGGCAGATACAGACAGATTGTATCCTCCTACCTTTGGGTTTCTATATGAGCAACCAAAGCAGAAGCCAGGAATTGTCCTCCAGATCTCTAAGGGGGCTTGAGAAATCTCAAGGGTGTACCCCACCACTGGAACCTGGAGAAGTCCTTGCTCCATCCTCAAGAGCCACAGCTGGTGGTCAACACTGCTGGTCTTCCCAGCCAACATACCAGGTGCAATGACAAACAGAAACACCAAAATGACACCCAGGATTTGCAGGCAGATTTATTTTACATTGATGGCACTGATCAAGATCATTCCCAATATATCTGGCCCTGATTGCTGGATTAGCAAGCAGGAAGTACAGAGGTAGAACGGCTTGGCAAACAGGGATTGGTTTACACAGTATGCATCATAGTGATGAGCTATGCATGACAATGACCAGCCCTTTTTAAGAAACCAGAAACAACTAGAACTGGAATGGGCAAATAAAAAACTGAAGTGTTCTGGATGGCAGGGAGTGGGGATCATTTTCTGCAACAAACCCACCAATGTTCAAGAAATGTTATAAGAACACCAATTAGACAAAAATACCAATTCAAATTGGAATCCAAAATAAATTTATCAGCCAATAAGTTCTTGTTCCCTCCTGTCCTAGTGGGGAATTGATCTCAATTTTGCTATCTAGCAGGACCAAGCACAGGCTGTTTTTCCCATCTAATATCCAGCTTTCTAAGTTGTCCTCAGGGTGTAGGGATCCGCTGATCTTACTGTGAATGGTTCTACCCAGGGAGACACGACAGCAGGAATGAGAAGGATAGGTGAGAAGACAAAAGTTGGCTAGGTGGTCACTAGTCTGCCTGATGGGTAAGACTAACTCAATCCACAACAAAACCATCCTTTATACTTTTGCAAAGTTTGTAACATGTGACACAAAGTTGCCTAGTGACTACTAGCTGGCCTGAACCACACAGGATGTTTTCTCAGGACTAATGTAGCTTATTTGCTTTAGACACTAAGGCCCAGTCCCACCTACACACATTTTATCATTTTCAGAGCTTCCTGTGGCTCCCCACATATCCCCCTTTTCTGTGTTGTTTTGTCAGAGATGAGTGTTCCATTGCAGTTAGAGAAGTCGTATGGACCTTTCTACACTTGATGCCAGATTGTAGGTACTTGAATTCAGTAATATAACCCTACATAGTTTGATAGTCCATAATAGTAGTAAGTCATTAGTACAGCTGGTAATTGTCAGAAGTTGTTGACTTGAGCCTTTTACAGCATAGCATATTACTATGGCATTACTTTTCATACCTCATGGTTACACTTTTCTGCTGGATGGTTAGGACTAGGTTAAAGCAAGACCTGTATATCCACAAATGTAATGTTTTCTATCTGACAAGGTGTTATGGTTTGTGTCTAGTTGTCCCCTCAAAGCCTCATGTAATCATGGGGTGGGGACTTTTAGAGTTTGTGATTAACTCATGATCCACTGGAATTATGTGTGATCCATGATTGGGATTATGGGTTTTAGTACTGCTGGGATTATGGGTGTGAGTACTTCCCCCAGCCTGGCGCAGAGAGCCTGTATGTAATATAAGAGACAGAGAGACACTTTTTGTACCTATTGTTCTTTGTTGCATTGTTGTTTCGCCACCATGAACCGAAGCGCTCTACCATGTACCATTCTGCCTTGGAGCCAGCTGAGTATGGACTGAAACCCGCAGTAACTATGAGCTAAATAAACCTTTCCTTCCTTCATTTTGGGTGTTGAATATTTGTCTCAGCAACGAAAGAAGAGTAACTAAGACATAAAGTCAGTTAAAGCTCCTCAGGATTTACTTGGAACCACGTACAACATCTCTTAGATCTTCTGTCAGTGTCAGCCATCTAGATGAGTCACAGCCATTGCTTGACCAATTCGCTCTCTGTGAGAGCCTGAGAAATTTATTCTCTCCAGGTGAATCTCCTTAGGCACACTCTACATTATCGATCATTTTCCTCTGTGGGCCTATATCTTCCTTATCAGAAAATTTGGGACACCACCAAGTTACAGAATGTCACAGCAGAGGTTCTCTTATGTCCTGCATCATCACTAACCTGGAAAGACGAGGGCCAAAATATTGGCTGTCCTTTTAGCCCATCTATCTCTCTAATTTTTTTCTCTGCAAACTTTAGTTATTAAACATCCAGAAGAAAAACTTAATGACATTACTCTGGAACAGAGGCTGTTGAGCTTAACATTACTATCTATCTGAATATCAAACACCTTAGACATAAAGTGGAACTGTTATTTTCCAACAACCATGGGTAATCTAATATGTAAATCCATATATATAATGATAAAAAACAATTACACATTTTTTCACAGGAATTTAGAAATCAAACCATATATAATATTGTAACAAGACAATCCTATGACATTTTGTGACATGCTTACATTCTTGTTTTGACATAACATAACCCTCTTAACCAACCTTCTCTATCTAACACATAAGAATTTTTGGGGGCTGGGGAGATGGCTCAGTGGAAAAAGTGCTTCCCTGGCAAGCACAAGGGCCTCAGTTCAATCCCCGGTTCAGCAAAAAAAAAAAAAAAAAAAAAGAATTTTTGACCTAACTATCCTTAAATGGGATATTTCTCATAGCCCTTGCAATACTTCAATTTTTAAAAACTGGGGTATTGCAAGGGCTATGAGAAAGTTCTAGATGCCCTGCCATCAGCTGTTCATTTACCAGTGTACGCGTTGCTATAATCTTTTCCTGAGTTAAGGGCCACTAATCAATGCAAACAGGGTCATCAGACATCCAGGTTATCTTGGATGCCATCCATGGGGGTGGAAAAGAGATCAAGGTCCCATAAATGACCTATGTCAAAAGAGGCTCTTTTTTTCCTTAATTTTTTTTTTTTTTGACAGGATCTTACTATGCAGCCCACATTCACAGTGATTCTCCTGCTTCCTGCCTCCCTAGGGCTGGGATTACAGGCGCGCGCCACCATGCCCGGACTCCATGGCCAGCTCAGCACACCCGAAGGCGGGGCCGGTGTGGCATACGGAACCAGGAATTGAACCCTGGCCACGGTGCTTACCTAAGCAAGTGCTTAGTCTGCTGAGCTATACCGCTGGCCCTTTAATTTTTTTTTTTTTATGGAACTGAAGAGTGAACTCAGGCCCTGTGCTTGCCAGGAAAGCACTTATTCTACTGAGCCATCTCCTTGGCTCCTCTCCCTTGACAACTTTTATTAAGCACTTGATTGGGACAGAAACTTTGTAAATCTGATGAGCCACCAGGGAGTTAGGACTGGCCAAAAATGTTCCCATGCCCTGTAATCTGTCACAACCTGATAAGATTGACCAGTATATGGGGGAGGACATAAGAACAATACCTAGAATAGGCTTGTGCATCCCTCCAAATTAGCAACCTAGCACTTCTGCTAGGGTAAGAAACTTTGCCCACCCCTAGTCAATCTGTAGCAGCCACATCCAGAGGTAATGCCCCAGGCCAGTGATACTGAGCAATAAAACATCTGCACTCAGTAGCCTTTCAAATGCTTTTCTTTCAATAGTTAACTCCATCTCTGAGCAATTTTGTTTAATCTGCCAAACACAATAAACATTAGGAGACCTAAAATCCCTTAAATTTCTTTTAAATTTTCCAAGGAAAAAATGACCAACTGAGCAATGGGAGTATCTGGAGTGATGTTAGCAATGGTTTTCTCTAAAAACATCAGTTTATCTGACATCCAGAAGGACAGCAGAGAAATTTAGTGGGGGTGGGTGTTAGAAAGAGAAGAGTTTAAGGGTGGGCATAGTGGCACACACTTGTAATCCCAACACTCAGGAGGCAGGAGGATCACTGTGAGTTTAAGGCCAGCCTGGGCTACAGAGTGAATTCAAGGCCACCTGATCTGTATGGCGTAAACCTTTCTCAAAAGATAAAACAAAGTTGAGGACATGGCACAGTAGGGCAAGTGCAAGGAGGTCCTATGTTCAATTTCAATTTCTGTTACCAAATGAACATTACAAATGCAAAAAATCAGAAGATAAAACAAACAAAAACACCAGAAACTCACAATGGGGCTCAGGTTGGCCTTAAACTCACAGTACTTATTCCTGTCAGAAATAATCATCTATAGGAACTTCAGCGAGAAAACAGGCCAAATCTAGAGTATCATGATGTGCACTGAGATATTCTACTAACACTGAAGACACTTGAGAAGCCCTGAATCTTAAGCCAGAAATGGAAAAGTGAGAGAGGAAGCAAAATGCCAGAAAAATTATGTTAAAGTGGGGTGGGGTAGGGATATAGTTCAGTGGCACAGCCCCTGCCTGGCAAGCACATGGCCCTGAGTTCAATCCTTAGTTCCACCAAAAAGAAAAGTGTTGATTTTAAAAATTAATAACTTAAAAACTGTCCCCCCCCCAAATAGTCCACAAAACATTCTCTTTTCCTTCTGAAGACTTTATGTTCTTCTTCTTCCTCTTCCTCCTCCTCCTCCTCTTCTTCTTGTTCATCTGTATTTAGGACAGGGTTTACAGAGTCTATAGGGTTTCACTATGTAGATCGGACTCATAGTGATTTTTCTGTCTTCAGCCTTCCAAGCTCTGGGATTGCAGGTGCTCACCACCACACCCAGTCTCAAGCCAGTTTCAATGTGCCCTGGGGGAAGGGCCACCACTGCAAGAACCCCTGCTTCTGGGCTCTGCCTAAGCAGGTGCTTTAGTTCCCTGAGCTACCAGGCCGGCTCCCATTAACCAGTCTTTCACTATTAAACTTAAATGGCCACTTGGGAGAAACAGTTCTGAGACTGGTCTTCTTCCACTGATTTAAGCCTGGGGTGGCAGGTGTTAGGGATACTATTCACTTAGTCTTTTGAGCTTTCTGGGCAGACATGGTGACTTTGCCATCTCCAGCAGCCTTCGTGACCACTGCTTTGATGACACCCACAGCAACTGTCTGTCTCATATTGCGAACAGCGAAACAACCCAGAAGTGGATAGTCAGTGAAGCTCTTGACACTCATGGGCTTGCCTGTATGAACAATGGTAGCATCACCAGATTTCAAAAATTTGGGCCCATCTTCCAGCTTCTTACCAGACTGATGATTAATTTTTTCTTTCAGCTTAGCAAACTTGCAAGCCATGTGGGCTGTGTGACAATCCAGTACAGGGGCACAGCCAGCAATGACCTGGCTGGGATGGTTCAGGATAATCACCTGAGCAGTGAAACCAGTTGCTTCCAACTGGTGGGTCATTTTTGCTGTCGCCAGCAATATTGCCATGCCAGACATCAATGATAGACATGTTCTTGATGTTGAAGCCCATACTGTCCCCAGGAAGAGCTTCACTCAAAACTTCATGGCGCGTTTCAACACTTGACTTCAGTTGTGACACTATGCCATGTTTGAGAACATCAGTCTCCACTCAGCCCATAGGGACGGTACCAATATCACCAATTTTGTGGATTTCCTGGAGGGGCAGCTGCAAAGGCTTGTCAGTTGGATGTGTGGGTGGAAGGATGCAGTGCAAAGCTTCAAGCCACGTGCTTCCACTGTGATTGCCATCTTTGTGAGTGACCTTCCATCCCTTGAACCAAGACTTATTAGTATTTGACTCCAGCATATTGCCACTATTCCAACCAGAAAGTGGCACAAAAGCTATGGTGTCAGGGTTGTAGCTGATTTTCTTAATGTAGGTGTTGACTTCCTTAACCATTTCCTTGTATGTCTTCTGGCTGCAGGGTGGCTCCATGGAACCCATTTTGTTAACTCCAACAATTAGTTGTTTCATACCCAGTGTGTAAGCCAGAAGTGCATACTTATGGATCTGCCTGTTCTTGGAGATACCAGCTTTACATTCACCAGCACCAGCACCAGCAATCAGGACAGCCTGAGATGTACCTGTAATCAGGTTTTTGATGAAGTCCCCATGTCCAGAGGCAATGATGATCACATAGTACTTGCTGGTCACAAATTTCCACAGGGGCTTCTAGTACTATGGTCATCCACTAGGAAAATAATTATTGAATTTTTTATATAATTATAAAAAATAAGATAAGTAAGCAGCTACACTCTTAATTCACTGATAAGAGATATCTGCTAAAATAATATCTGTAAATAAAATATCATGTATGCACCTTGTACAATACCAAAACATTATGAAAACAGTTTGCAATGTATTAGTTTATTGAATCTATATTGTTAAGGTGTTTTGAAACTGTCTGATTGACATTTGTAGTTCAATAAAAAAAAAAAAATTCCACAGGGAAATGTGAATGGTGATACGCTTGTCCCAAGACCCAGGCATACTTGAAGGAACCCTTCTTCACCTCAGCAGCCTCCTTCTCAAATTTTTCAGTGGTTCATTTATTGATGCCACATTTGTAGATCAGATGATTGCTGGTGGTAGACTTACCAGAGTCTATGTGTCCAATGATGCTGATATTAAGTCTTTTCCTTTCCCATGCTGGCTTTGATTTAGTGGTGGTTTTCACTACACCTCTCATGGCAACCCTGTTGTGAAAAAGCCATGACTGATTTCTGACACTATTATTATTTTGTCTTTCCTGGAGTTTTATATAAATAAAAGTATATCCTATATCCTATGCCTTTCATCCTCCTCCATTTTAACTTGACAGTCTTTTTGAGATTTATCCATGTTTGAGTGGACCAAAGTGGCTTTTTTTTGGTCATCTTTTTAAGACCAGAAAGGGTATGCAGGTTAGCTCAGTTGTTTAATTGCCTGCTGGGGCAAACCCAGTCAGGCACAGGAGACAGTGGTTTGATCCCCAGTTCTCCATGCCTTACTGGACCTGCCCTTAAGGCAGCCAGAGCCAGCCCCCACCCAAATAAAAGCCTTCTTAAGACAAGGTTTCACTATGCAGTTAAGGCTGACCTTGAGCTCACTATGTACCCCAAGCTGGTCTTGAACTCACAACGATCCTCTTGGCTCAGCCTCCCAAGTACTGGAATTACAGGCATGAGTCATTCCTGGTATTTTTTTTACCTTGTTATCTTTAACAACTTGTTCTAATTTTGTGACTTGAAGGATTAGATTACTGTCTGTGCAGGGTCTAAATCCGTGGGCTATTGATTCATTGGCATCATGAGTTCCAGTGGCAAAGAATGCTGACCACATTTTGTTGTGACAACTATTTGGCACCTCTTGTGAACCTAAAGTTTACAGTCAATGCACTTGTGTACCTGGCAACCTGTTGAAACATTTGAACTCAAAAGTATGGCCACTGGCACACAAGAACTTTCTCCAAGAGCCTGCAGCCCTGCAGTGAATGGATCTTTTAGACAAAGCATTTTAGGATGCTCTGATGTACAAGGTAATGCATGGAATAAGAATTCATACTTCTGCTTTAGCTCAGACAACCTGAAGTCTTCTCATTCCTACTGAGGTGATACAGAACATGGGTCTTTTGCCTCCTTGACCCATTTTGTGGTAGAAAACAAAACTGTTTATTGTCTAAAGATCATACCTCTTGAACAACATCAAAGGCTCACAAAGGAGATGGATATCCCCAAATGTGGCATTGTGATAGCTCTTCCCATTATCAAGGCCTGTCTGGTAGGGGTTTGGGTCATGGAGGTGCTAGGAAGAAGGGACCATATCAGGGTTCACGTCCCAGGAAAACTGGCATAAAGGGCTTAAGGAACAAGTGTGTTCTGACTGTCTGTACTGACAACACTGGCCAGAGCTTGGCATAGCTCCCTGTGCAATGTTTTTCATTGGTGACCAGGTCAGGGTGGATGTACGCTAGGTTTCTCAGGATGTCTCAGGGTGTGGTGGCTTTGTTTTCCTTCAACCACCCTGAACTTCTTGGATGTCTAGGATTTTTGTGCCTGGCTCCTAGTACCTATACAGAGCTACTAGGAGTCCCAGTGAAACTTGCTCTGGGATATTTTGCTTTGTGGTGCCATTGATCTTTGGGCTTGGACAGATTTTTCTTCATCAGCTATGGCTGGGTCTGGGGACAATGACTTCCTGAAGGTGTCTGTGATGATTGGGTCACTCCTACATCATGACCTGCAGTATCTGGATGGAACCAATCATTTCCTTAGTCTTTCACATAGACTTGTAATGCTTGGGGTCCTGAGGCTAAGGCCTCACAAAGTGGAGAGATGTCCACCATGTTCAGCCAAGTGAACTCTGGAGAAGGCAGTTACTACATTGTGATGCCTGCTATCAGGGTTCCAAGTTCCATTTGGACAGGTCGCCAAGGAAGTGAGGTCATGTCTTAGGCTATCCTGACCAAAGCCCCTTTCAGTCCCTCTCTCCCACGATCCATCTTTTTCATTCTCTTTTCTTTCTTTCTTTTTCTTTCTTTCCTTTCTCTCTCTTTTTCTTTTTCTTTCCTTTTTTCCTTTCTCTCTTTCATGCTGGGAACTTAGTGCATTTCACTTGCCATGTAAGCACTATGCCACTGAGCCATATCCTTGGCCTCCATCTTTTTTTTCATACTAAACAAATCAGTGCCTATTTACTTATTTTACTATTGGTCAGTTTGGTCCTGGCCTTGAGATTTTTTTGCCTCAGCTGCCCAGAGCACTAGGATTTCAGTCACACACCATCTTGCCAAATTCTGTGTTTTAGCTGCTTTCTTATTCCTCCTCTTCCTCTTCCTCCTCCTTCTCCACCACCACCACTCAGGACTTGGTGCTTGCCTTGCAGGTACTTGTGCCACTGAGCTATATCCCTGGACCTTAGTGTGTTATTTAGAAACAAGAAAATTAGGAAGACTTTGGTGACCTGAGGCATAAGTGACATCTTCACTTCTAAAGCAGATTGTGTGCACAGACTTTTTGCATGTAATGGGCACAATCTGAGGGGTCTTTTCCATTTAAGGAGCCATTTTCTCTGAAGATGCCATGCTGGGAGCCAATTTTCTTCCCTCAATTGATTATATCCTCATTTCCATTTAAGTAGGTAATACTGAGACTTTCCTGAAAAATTTGAAGTAATTTTCCTTAAGAGATATGAAGGGCTAGGGATGTAGCTCAGCAGCACAGCACCTGCCTGGCAGGCACATGGCCCTAAGTTTGATTCCAAACTTAGAGTGGGGGAAATGGAATAATGATGGTGGATCCATAGGGGGTTGTAGCTTTTTTTTTTTTTTTTCTCTTTTTTTGGTACTGGGAGTCAAACTTACTACCTCATGCTTGGCAGACAGGCACTGTGCCACTGAGCTATATCTGCAGCCCAGATTGTAGCTTTGAGGTGCACATCAATGATTAATTAATCATCCTTACCTAATGAACCTAATAAAGTGTAGGGCCGGGGAGATGGCTCAGTGGACTAAGTGCATCCCTGGCAAGCACAAGTGCTTGAGTTCAATCCCCAGTCCTGCCAAAATAAATAAATAAATAAATAATAATGTAGTACTCAATATACTGGTATACTGGTTTTGCCTGAAAATAAGACCTAACTGGAACTAGACCTAGCAGATCTTTACCATGGTAAGGGCTGACTAGTCAGGCAGATGATCCCTTACTATTTTATTTCTAGGTGGCTATTCTGTAATGGCAGGTAAAGTTGGAGGAAGGGGATTGGGACTGTTTTTTTTTTTTTTTTTCTTTTTTCTGTTTAGGTCTTATTTTTCTGGAAAACATCATAGAGGTGGGAAAGTATGTGGTAACTGCATGGCAGATAGTCTTTGTAAAGCTTTGAAATCATCACCTGAATGGTGATAGTGAACAGACATATAGCATTGGAAACTTTCCTTGTGGCTACTTGTAATCACTTCCTGTCTTCCTGTCTCAGTCAGCCCATGTATTTTGTGTCCCAAATGGATAGTTTGCATTTTCTAGATGTGAGGAAGCTGTAACCATTCAGCACATTGGTTTGTTTTTTGAAGAACTTATTCAACCAATATAACCTTATTAGACAGAGATCTTACACAAAGGGGCAACCCCTCATGACACAGTAGACTTATGGTGGATTAACTAATGGTCAACTTGTGACATCCAGCTGAACTGAATCATGGTAGTTCTTGGTATGGGTGACCCACCTGAAGATTGAAGATTGTTGCTAGTAGTATAAAAAGAGAACTGAAGGAGATGATGCACTGTTGATTCTCCTGGAGAAGCTTAGCACACCTGCTTTCCTGATACAAACTCAGCTCTTCTGTCAGAGGAGCTCAGTATGGCTTTGGTTCTTTAGCGGAGCTCCAGTACTTGCCTTGAACTTGGCTCCAGCGCATATCCCTCAGCCTGCTGGCACAGATCTTTCATACTGCTTGTGCAGTCTTTCTATATTTCACCACTGACCTTGGGCCTTCCCAATGCAGATCACTGCATGAGACACTGTCATGGGTTCTAGACTCCAGCTGAACTCCTACAGGACATTGCCATGGGATCCAATCCTCAGCCAGATTCTTTCGGTCTCTAATGAACCAGATCTTTTTTTTTTTTTTTTTTTTTTTTGTCTTTTTGAGACAGGGTCTCACTATGCAGTTCAGGCTGTCCTTAAGCTCACTTTGTAGCTCAGGCTGGTCTTGAACTCACAACAATCCTCCTGCCTCAGCCTCCCGAGTGCTGGGATTACAGGCGTGCGCCACCACGCCCGGCAAACCAGATCTTTTATACTGTTCTGTATTTGACTTCGTGAACATAAAAGTTGTATAAATTATATGTCCTGTATTAAATCTATTCCCTATAAGAGGCCAGAGGTATAGTTAACAAGCCCAGTGCCTGCCTGGTGAGTGTG
This sequence comes from Ctenomys sociabilis, assembly GCA_004027165.1. Lineage (NCBI taxonomy): Eukaryota > Metazoa > Chordata > Mammalia > Rodentia > Ctenomyidae > Ctenomys > Ctenomys sociabilis. The sequence continues at coordinate 33,271 of PVKA01021709.1, forward strand.
AGGTCCTGAATTTAACTCCGAGCAACAAAAACAAAACAATACAAAAGTATAATGTTCCTTTGAAAACCTGACTACAATAAATACTTTTGGTCACTTTCAATTTCTACCTTTTCTTTAAAAAATTATGTTATAAAGTGTATTTTTCCTTTTTTTTTTTTTTTTTTAATAGCTGCTCAGCCAACCCTGGGGGTGTTAGGGATTGAACCTCAGTCCCTGTGCTTGCCTAAGACCACTAGGCTATCTTGCTAGCCCTAAAGTGTATTTTTCTTGTTGATGTATTTAAAAAGTACTTCTAAAATTTATTTAAAAATATTTGTGTTTTTCTTTACAAAATTTAAAAATAAATTAAATCACATGTTTATTGAATACTTGTTTTCTGAATATTTATTATTGTCTTTTGAGACAGATCTTACTATGCAGTTTATTTTTTTTTTATTTTATTTTTTTTTTTTTTTGTCTTTTTGAGACAGGGTCTCGCTATGCAGTTCAGGCTGGCTTTAAGCTCACTTTGTAGCTCAGGCTGGTCTCGAACTCACAACAATCCTCCTGCCTCAGCCTCCCGAGTGCTGGGATTACAGGCATGCGCCACCACGCCCGGCCATTACTATGCAGTTTAGGCAGTCCTTCAACTCACTTTGTAGCCCAGGCTGGCCTCAAACTCTTACCAATCCTCCTGCTTTGGTCTCCTGAGTGTTGAGATTACAAGCATGTGCCACCATGCCTGGCTTCTGAGTGAATATTTATATATTCTATATTATAAATAAATAAATAAATATTTAGAATTTATATATTTAAATTCTAAATATATTTAGTATATATATTAAATTTTAAATATATATATATATTATAAATATATTTAGAATAGTATGTAGCAGGCATATTTTTGTTTGAAAAAACTGGACAAAGTTTGGGAAAGTGGTAGAATGCTTGCCTAGTACGAACAAGGCTCTGTGTTTTATCTCTGAGTTTCTGTCGGGGAAAAAATTAAGTGGGGCTGATGCAGGAGAATTGCTCTGAGTTTGAGGCCAGCCTGGGCTACAAAGTAAATTGAAGATCAGCCTGAACTGTATAGTGAAACCCTGTATCAGTAATACCACAACAATAAAATCCAGCAATAATTAAGATCTAACCTATATTCACTTTCCAGGAATTTTCTCAAGATTATATTACACAAAACTTTAGTTTAAATCCCCAGCCCTTTTTATTTTTAAATTTTGGGACAGGGTCTTGCCAAGCTGCTAAACTGCCTAGGCTAGATTGAAGTCTGGGATCTTTCTGCTTTGATCTTCTAGAATTCTCAGGCATGCACCACCACACTCAGCTCTCTGAATCCTCTTTTCTTTTCTTTTTCTTTTTTTTTTTTTTAATTTTAAACCTTGGGCTTGCCAAGCAGGCGCCTATGCCACTGAGCTATATCCCCGGCTCTCTATTTTGTAAGTGTGTGTCTTCCTTTGGTATAGTTTTAATTAAAACATTTGCACTATAGAGAGGCACAAACAATTTATAATAGCAGTGTGTTAAAAGGAAGGGCAGGGCTGGGGAGATAGCTCAGTGGAATAAGTGCTTGGCTGGCAAGTTCAAGTCCTAAATTAGATCCCTGGTACTGCAAAAGGGGGGAGGGCATAATCCTGCTCTACCATTTCATTATCACACTGGATCTAGAATGTTAATTTCATCGTGCCCATCATCTTACTATCTGCAGTAGTTGAAAGATTTTTCAATATAGAGGGGCCAGGAGTGGTGGTGCATACCTGGAACCAGCATCCTTGGAGAAATGAGTCAGGAGGATCCATCAAGTTCCAGCCAGCCTGGACAAGATAGGGAGTTCAAAGCCTGCCAAAACTACACAGCATGAACTACCCTGTCTCAAAATAAAATAACAAAACTCCAAAAAACCAGGAAACAAGACAAAACAATAAAAACGGTAAGAATAAGAGGAAGGCTTTTTAAAAATTTGCATTCCATGTGCCTAGGGCAAAGTTGAACTGTAAGGCCAACTTACTCCAGAAATTGAGGCAAGGAGACTGAAAATTTAACGTCAGCCCCAGCAATTTGAAATTTAGAAAAAGATTTGGAATGTAGAGAGCAGAGGCTCATGGGCGAGGCCCTAGGTTCAATCCCCTAGCAGGATTGGGGGGCAGATGTGGGGGTAAGGTGTGTGGGACCACGCGGCCAGGAAGGGCTAATTCCCTCCCAACTCTGCCAGGGATTCCTTCTTTCTTTCCGGCTAGTGGCACCAGGCTCACAGCTGGCGCCAATCCAGGGTCTCCTCTGCCGTGAGGCCTCAGAGTCGAACCTGCTTCCTACCTGACTCTGGTCGGACCCCGCGTCAAGTCGAACCTCATTTGTTTTCTGGTCACTGGCAGTCATTTCTGGGAGCGCGCGGTCTGACTTCAGGACCCGCCTGCCACTGTTGGCCAGGTCCTTTGCCCCAAGGACTTTGTGCTTCCTCCGGCAGCTCGGCGCCGCGGCACTCGCTGCAGCCACGCAGTTCCTGGAGCCCCGCGAGGAGCCCCGTGCCGCGTCCCCTCAGCGGCGTCCCACGAGAATGCCCGCGGTCCGGCGGCGGCGAGGTCGCGGCCAGGTAGCCCGCGGGGAAGCCGGGCCGGTAGCTGCGGCAGCGGAACTGACGAGCACAGCCCTGGAGCCCCCGGGGCCGGTCCGGGAACGGCGTCCGCCCACGCCTCGGCGGAAGCCGGACCGTTTGGAGGACGGGACCGCGGAAACCCGGAAGCGCCCGGGCCGCACCGCGGTGGCGCCAGCAGGGACGGCAGGAGCGGGCGCTGCGGGCCAGCGGGCGCGGCGGACCCCGCGCGCGCGGCAGCCTGGGGCGCCCGGCCAGGCCGAGCCGCAGTCCCCGGTGCGGGCGGCAGCCAGCAGGGGTGCGCGGGAGGTGAGTGCTGGGCGCGCCGGGAAGGGCAGGCGCGAGGCCGCGGCGGCCGCGGGAACTCCGGGAGCGAGGAAGCCGGCGCGCGGCGGGGCTGCGTCGTGTCCTCGGTAAGCGCCAGAGCGAGCAGGTGAAGGGACACGTCGGTGGTAGCGCCGACCGCTGACGTGAGGAATGTGCTGGGTGGAGGAGGAAAAAGGCCTGAGGAGAGGGGCGTGTCGGGGAATGAAAACGGCTGTGTGCTCCCGCCAGCCGAGCTGGCCGGGCGCGGGGCCAGCCGGGCGGGCAGGGCTCCTCGGGTCCGCACCCTGGGTCCTGCTTGGTTGCGACCCTGTGCGCGGACTCACGCGCCCGAAGGCTGCTGGCGCCCTTGAAGCCACGGGGACGTGCAGAGATGGAAAAGCTACCCGTGGTGAGGCGAGGGGTGTGTGTGTGTGTGTGTGTGTGAGAGAGAGAGAGAGAGAGAGAGAGAGAGAGAGAGAGAGAGAGAGAGAGAGAGAGAGAGATTATCTCTGAATATTGAGGGACTAAAGAATTTAACCAACATTTTTTTTTTTTTTTTTTAAATTTGATCATCGAAAGCTGGGCATATAGCTTAGCGGCATAAGTGCCATAAGGAGTTCGAGTTCGATCTCCGGCAAAACAAAACAAAAATCATCGGAAACACCTCTTAATTCAGGAAGCTTAGTTCAAATGAATTTAAAAATGTTAAATGTAATGATGAGCCTTTGCTTTAGATGTCATTCTTCTAGAGTAGAAACAAATCTTTTATTACATTGTCTTAAATGTAGTATTTGAAGATGGAGCTATAGCTAAGTTTTTGTTAACATTCAGTAGTTAAACCTTTGGTAGTTCCAGATATTTCACTTGGGTTATATTAGTTTAATTGGTAAGTTCAGATTGCTTCCTTTAAAAGGGATGGCCTCTCTGTCTCTGTCACTCTTTTCTTTGCCTGCCTGCCTGCCTGCCTGCCTGCCTGCCTGCCTGCCCCCCCCTCTCTCTTTCTCCCTCTTTCTCTCTCTCTCCCTCTCTCCCTCTCTCTCTCTCTGTGGCAGGAGACAAAGCTCAGTGTCGCAGGCCTGCCTGGCAAGCACTGTCCCCGAAATGGATTCCAGGTATCCGCCCCCCACCCAGCCCCCAAAGCTCTAGCAATCGTCCTCCCTCTGTGTACCCAGCTGTACATTTACATTTCTAATTCTTTTTTTCCTAGTTCTCCGTCTTTCAGTCTTACCTCCACTGTGTGCATCTTAACTTCCAAACTGTCCTGCTTCCGCCTGTCCACCTTAAAATCAGTCTTCTACATAATTGCTACCTTTTTCCATCTTTCCATACTAGGAATGAATCCTAGGCCCTTGAGCTTGCTGGACAAGTGCTTACTCCCAGCTCTGTCGTTACTTATAAAATCCAAAGGTCTTATACCATCTTTTGGTCATTTTTCTCTCAGAAATACTCAGTGACCTTTTTCCCTCTCTCCCTCCCTCCCACCCTTCCTCCTTCCCTCTTTTTGTCATTTTGAGACAAGGTCTTGCTATGCAACTCAGGCTGGCCTTGAACTCTCTTTGTAGCCCAGGCTGGTCTGGAACTTGAGATCCTTCTATCTCAGCCTTCTGAGTGCTTGAATTATGGGTGTGTGCCACCATGCCTGGCTACTCAGTGACTTTCTATTGGCTCCAGGATAGTTTTTTGTTTGCTCATTTGTTTGTTTTATTTAGTTTTGATAGTGCTGGGGATGGAATTTAGGGCATCATACCTGCTAGGTAAGTGCTGTGTCACTGAGCTATGTCCCCAGCCCACAATAAATTTTAAAATATTGTCATTCAAAGCTCTTCAAAGTTTAAATCTTAGTGGGGCATGGATATATTCCTATAATTCCAGTACTCTGAAGGCTGAGGGAGGAGGATCTCTGAGATCTTGAGGCCAGTGTGGGCTACATAGTGAGTTCAATGCCAGCCCTGTGCTACAAAGCAAAACCTTATTTCAAAAAAACAAAAACAAGGGGCAAGGGAAATGGCTCAGTGGAATAAGCTCTTCCCTGGCAAGCACAAGGGCCTGAGTTCAATCCCTGGTTCCGCCAAAAAAAAAAAAAAAAAAGC
>PVKA01021710.1:0-38251 GCA_004027165.1 Ctenomys sociabilis
AGATACAGCAGTTTTACATACATATATATATATATATATATATATACACACACACACACACACACACACACACATATACACACACACATATATATAAAATGCAATTTATCCTAGAAAAAATGTAAGGTAAGTTTAACATTAGGAAACTACTCAACATAATATAACTTATTTGTAATAAGTTATAATTTAAGTTATAATTTGTATAAAGAGAACAATAAGGAAAATTAATGTCTGAGTAGATGTCAAAAGAGGATTTGGCAAAATTAAACATCAGTATTCATAGGCAAAGAAAATAATCACCAGCCTCTCCTCAATTTAATAAAGAACTTGGCAAAAATCTAGGGACAATATTATATCTAATAAAGAAATTCTGGATTATTCCTGACAGTTAGGAAACTGCAAGAATGTTGGCACTTACCACATGCACTCAGTATCTTACTAGAAAGCCTACCAAGTGCAAGGCAAGAAAAATGAGTGTAATAATTAAATATACTGAAATGAAAATATAAAACTAAAACCGTCTTTATTGGTAAATAATACAATCACAGAAAATGACTATCTTAAGAAATCTAATAAAAAGTTATGGGCACTAATAACACAAATTAGGCAAGGTCTTAAGTCAAAAAGTCAATGTAGAAATAATTTTATTATGATATACTAACAATAGACAATTATAAAATTAAATTTAAAAATGCACAATACTATCAAAAATATAAAAAACTTGGGGATAAATTTAACAAAGTATGTCTATGGCCTTTGACAAAAAACTATAAAATATTATGAAGGCAAAGGAAGGCTTAAATTAATGGAAGAATATGCCATAAGAATATGTCATAAATTGCTAGTTTCATTATTGTTGAGAAATAAATTTTCCTCAAATGCAATAGATCCAATCTAGTCCCAATTAAAATCCCAGAAATCCTTTTTTCATAGAATAGACAAGCTGATGGAAATAACAATAGTCAAAACAAAACTAAACCAAACAAACAAAAACAACCCTGGAAAACTTATATTACCCAATCTGAGGACTTATTATAAAGCCATTAAGACTGTGATACTGGCAAAAGGCCAGACATACAGATCAGTGGTACTTAATGGAGTCCAGGAAAAGATTTTTTCATACAGCATCATCATTTGCCTTCTATACAGGCTCAAAAATAATGGGGGGAAAAGGAATTGTGACCCTTTAATTCATTTGGACCTCAGCAAATGAATTAAAAATGCTTATAATCACAGTCCAAACATAACAGCTAAAACAACAACACTTCTAGAAGAAAACAGAATATGTCATAAATGTGGTGCAGGCAAATGTATCTCAGGACACAAACTGCACTAAGTATAAAAAATAACAGATAAATCAGATCTCATTAAGTTTAAAAATTACCAATACAGATAATGAAAAGAAAGGTAAAGACTGGGAGAAACATTCATAATACATATACTTGAAAAGTAACTATGTAGTATCCATAAAATATAGAGAACTCATATAATTCAGATTGATTAGAAAATTTTAAATGGGCAAAAGATAGGACCAATTTACTACAAGAAGATCTATGAATAGTCAATAAATATATGAAAAGATGCTCTGTGCCATTAGTCAACATTCAAATGCAAACTGGAATCAGGATGAAGTAATACTAGACACCCACTCTAATAGCTGAATTTAAGAAGACTGAAAATACTATGTGTCTGTGAAGGGATTTAACTTGGCTTAGGCACTTTGCAAAACATAATGTCAGTTTCTTATAAAGTTATATACAAATTTACACTATTAATTGCAGATACATAGTGTAAATGTGTATACAATGTTCACAGAAGCGTTATAAGAGTCAAAAAACATAAACAACCCAAATACCTATGAATGGTAAATGAATAAGCAAATACAGAAGTATGGTTATATCTCAAAAACATTAGTGAAAGGAAGAAGTCAATAGTACATATTGTTTTATTTAGGCAGGTCTAGAAGCAAAGCTAACCTATATGACAGAGAGAAAACAACTGGTGCTTTTTTGGACTGGTAGGAATATTTTACATTTTGATTTTGGTGGTGGTGGTGGCCATTTAGGGGAACTGTACAGTCAAAATGGTTACATTGTATTGTACGTATAGTGTATTTTGATAAAGTTGATGTAAAATTCCATATCTCACTGGTGATAACCAGCATTTGCCAAATGCAATAAGGGAGAAAAAAGGATCTTTATAGTGGCAACTTATCTTAACTAAGTGACCATTCTTGATATATACAGGAGGACAACTTGATTTTATGTGATTGTATGGGATCAGAGCACTGCAGGTAGGGAAAGCAGGATGATGGTCTCATGGAGCTTTACTAAATATTAAGGCAGTTTTGACCTATGCAGACAGACTCCAGCAATTAGAAGGGCAAAGACAGCTAAACTCAAACAATTAGGGAGACAAAGACAAAGAACTCAAGTCCTGGAAGTTCTAGGTAGCATGATTAACATAGGGGTTGCAAACTTCCCCTCCACTTAATCTTTTAGCCTAAGCTACTTGTCCATGAGGCCCCCAACCATAATCTTATCCTCTACCAAAGGACAGGAAAAACTCTCAAGGCCAGAAGAAATTCAAGAGAGCCAGGGGTATAGCTCAGCGGTATAAGCAACTGGCAAGTGCAAGGTCCTGGATTCTTCAATACCACCACCAAAACCAAACTAAATCAAACCAAACCAAAGAAGAAATCCAAGGTTAGGATAAAAGATAAACCTGGGAGCCAACCATATTCCAAGAGAGTGATAGATCTACTTTGGAATACTCTCTACAGGTGGCTACTCGCCATATCTATTCACTTCCCCTTCCTCCTCTCTCCACTTCCCTCTCTTTTTCTCCATCTTCACATAAATTGTCTTGTTTTATTTTAAATCTCTTCTTTAGTTCTTTACCAGGGTTTAGGATGCCCAGGAGCTGCATGTTGCAGCAGAGCAATGGCTTGCTGTCCACCCTTATATGTTTTTTTTTTGTTGTTGTTTTTTTTTGAGACAGGGTCTCACTATGCAGTTCAGGCTGGCCTTAAGCTCACTTTGTAGCTCAGGCTGGTCTTGAACTCACAACAATCCTCCTGCCTCAGCCTCCCAAGTGCTGGGATTACAGGCATGCGCCACCACACCCGGCTTCCTTATATGTTATAGTGCGACATACCCAGGTATGGAGAGGGCTGTACAGCCTCTCCATGTTTGCACTGCTGATGCGATGGATAGCATAGCATCATCCCAAAGTATCCCTGTTTCAGTTTACTCTGGACTTTTATACTTAACTTCCAATTTATGAAAGAAATAATGGGTTGATCTAATGAACACATGGTGCCCATACTGCAAAACAAGAGTCCAGTTTCTATATCAGAGAGTGTTTATTCTGTTCTGTATATTTGAACTGTCTCACAAAAAATTTAAACAGTGATTAGTTAAGAGGTCTGCTAACCTAAGAGTACAGTAAATATCACAATAACAGACGCTGAGATAATGTAAATTTTATGTGATTGAAAATTCTGTTTTTATAGGCAGCTCACACTTGTCATTTCATTATCCTTACAATAATATGGCCTTATATTTTATGTAACTGAAATTTCTGGATAATCCTTACAGCATTATGGCAAGGGTCTTACCAGTTTTGAGTCATTGAGGGAGAAGACTGACACAGTGCACCAGCACCCCAAGAGATACAATGAAAGTGAAAATGTAATGTATAAAGGTGTGTTTAAAAAATACTAACTTGGTTTATTTTCTTTAATTCACTTGATAATATGTACACCAAATCTGGCCTTCAAATGTAGTTTAATTCAAGGGGCTGGGGAGATAGCTCAATAGAATAAGTGCTTGCCTGGCAAGCACAAGGTTCTGATTTCAATCCCCAGTTCTGAAAAAAAAAATTAATTCAAATAACAGAATCTGGTAAATATTTTAGATAAGGAAGATCTCACTATATAGTTGAAGCTTGCCTTGAACTTGAGATCCACCTGTTCCAGCTTCTTGAGTTCTGGGGCTACAGCCAAGCCAGCATACTACTACTTTAAAAATACATACACATTTTTTCTTTTAATTTCAGTAAAGGCACATGATATAAAATTTACCATGTTACCCTTTTAAAGGGTATACTTTACTGATATGAAATATATTAATCTTACTATGCAACCATGAACACCAATCTTCTGATTATATTCATCTTTCAAAACAGAAACTCAAGGGCTGGGGAGATGGCTCAGTAGAATATACACTTCCCTGGCAGGGCTTGAGTTCAATCCCTAGTTCCCCCCAAACAAACAAACAAACAAACAAACAAAACCAGAAACTCTACACATTAAACAGTATTTTCCCTTCCTAGCCCTAGATAATTGTATTCCACTTTCTGTTCCTAATGTACCTCATTAAGTGGAATCATACTTAACTTATATTTTATTACTGTTCACTCTTCATTCTTATTAGCATGGAATGTCTTCTTCCATTTATTCCTTTACAACCTGCAGCATTTCAATCTTTGGATCTAAAACTCTCTCCTATTGAACCCATATACTTAGATCTTATTTTTTTGTCCATTTGGCTGATTTCTGACTTTTGATTGGTTAATTTATATTTAAGTAATTACTGATCAGAAGAGACTTAACTTCTGCCATATTGTTTTATATATATCTTGCATATGTATCTTGCAGCATTTTTAACCCATATTTTCCTGTATTACTATTCTCTTTTGGATTGATTTTTGTTCATGAAATGTTTTAATTACTTTCTCAATTTCTGTTGTGTATATGGATGTATCCTATAGCTATTTTCATTGTTGTTGCACATTAAAAAACTTATGTAATAACACTATAAGCTATTACTTTTTAAATATATTTTAAGCTGATGAATGTGTTTGTGTATGACAGTAGGCACATCAAAACATCCAAATACATCTAGAGGGATTTAACGTTTAACATATCAAAACTTGATGGAAAATACCTGTACCATGTTATGCCTAAGATGTTTGATATTCAGACAGATAATGAGGTTAAGCCCAACTGCCTACGTTGTAGGGTAATAATAATAAGCTTCTCTTCTCGAGGGTTAACAACCTAAGATTGCAGACCAAAAATTAGAGAAAAACAAGGGCTACAAGGACAGTCAACATTTTGGCCCTAGCTTTTCAAGGTCAGTGAAGACTCAGGACATGGGAGAAGCTGTACTGTAACATCCTTTAACTCAGTGATGTCCCAAGTTTTCTGATCAAGGAGATTATGGGGCCACTGAGGGAAGTGATTGATGATGTAGCGTGTTCCTGAGGAGAGTCACATGGAAAGAAAACATTTTATCAGGCTTTCACAGAGAGCAAATTGGTCAAGCAATGACTGTGGTGACTCACCCACAAGGCTGACACTGGCAAAGGATGTACAGACTGCAGTGCAGGGTTTCAGGATAAATCCTGAAGGGATTTTCCTGGCCTTATCAGATACAAAAGCTACATTTCTTATTATATAGGTCTTGCTTTATCTTGGTCTTGGCTACCAAGCAGAAAAGTATAAAAACAAAGTATAAAAAGTAAAGCCATATTAATATGCTGAGCTGTTGAAGGTTCAAGTCAACAACTTCTGACATTGCCAGTCTTACACTACTATCTATTATGGACTACTGGATTATATTGGAATATTTTGCTGAATTCACACACCTACAATATTTAAATGACAATGGAATGCCCTTCTCTGACAAAACTACCCAAAAAAGGGGATACAAATGAAAGACCATTTTGTATTTGTATATTCAAAATAGGATAGATATACAGCTGCACTCTATTAATTCAATGGAGAATTGTTCTAATAGTGTTTGTGGACAGTTATCATGTCTTCATCTTGTACAATGAATAACCACTAAGACAACAATATACAATGTATTAATTATTAAAACTCCATTAGTTATTGGTTTTGAAACTCTCATTGCTATTTATTTTTCAATAAAATTCTTTAAAAAATACAAATACAAGTTAGTATTATCATTAATGTTTCATTTGAGCAACCACTGCCTCATTTCCATTCCTTTTTTTTTTTTTTCCTCAATTCCATTCTTGAGACAATTCCAGAAGCTGTGAATACTCTTATGGCAGTCTTAGAGATCATAACAATGTTAGCAAAAGTTTGCTCATTGCCATATGTTTAGTATTTTCATCAGTTTCTTGGCCACATAGCAAGTACTCATTAAATTACTGAATTATTCAATTAGTGAATTTTCTTTACATTAACTAACTATGAACTGGGTTTTTGGTACTGGAAATTAAACTCAGGACCTTATGCTTGCCAGGTAGGCACTGTGCTGCTGAGTTATAGCCCCAATACCTAACCATGAATTGTTAACTATTTACCCCCTATTCTTTGGAAAAATGGATATTTATATTTTCAATTTCTTCTGACTGAAACTTTCTTTAATCTATTCCAGAAGATCACAAAATAGCTTGTATTTTAATTGGTAGTACTCAATGGAAACATAATGCAGAAAAGATTGAGTAAAGAATAGAAGGTACCTCAACAAAGGAAGGTATCGTTCATGTCAGGAGGAATTAAAATGCAAACATAAAGGATATAATACAATTTTAACAAGTTTTATCTCTACTATATTTATACTAAGGTAAATATTAAATGGAAAAACAAAAAACAATGCAAATAATAACAAGAGTAAAAAAATAAAAGGGTATAGATGCAAACAATTATTGTCAATTTCTTTGAAAATCCTTGTGACACAGTATATCCAAAAATTTCATTACAACTGTCCTGTAAATATACTCTCACATTTGCCAGCTAATTTTAGCTGATCTATTTGTTTTTGTATTTGATAGGTACATGAGAAACTATATGAGAGATTATTTTAAAATAACAGGATTAAGTTTTAATAGTAAAAACTGAGACAATGGATTAACAGTTTCAGTATATCCCTTATTTTTGGGAATTGAAGTATCTTTGATTTAAACGTTTTAGTAGAGGTGAGACTTTCTGTTGTGGCAATCTCATTAAACATTTTTAGTTTTAAATTAATGAATAGCACCATTTAGCAAACTCATGGTAACAACAGATCACTGAGCCTAAATTAAAACTGTGTGACTGACAGCTGTTGCTGCTACTATTAACAATGGTTGTGTAAGGTGAGAGGAGCAGTTAAGGAACTAGACTGTGATGCTATGGATGGAACCCAGAAATAGAAAATATAAGGACATACCCTTTGCTGAATCTTGTCTCAATCACTCGTGTTTCACTAAAGCTGTGATCCTGGCTTTATTCAGAGCAGGGACAGGAAAATATCATCTTCCACAAGCCAATGTTTCTCAAACTAGGCCAGAGCTTGTTACAGTACTTGGCCAGCACTCCAGGGCAGTGGTTCAGCCATCACTGCATCCAGAGAGGAAAATGGCTACTCACACCACACAGTCCTCTCCTTGCTAAGGAGGCTATGGTTGAGGCTATGCCAGGAGCAAAGTGGAGGTGGGATTAGGCAAGATGGCAAGCCTGTTCTGATTTAGGTAATTCCTATGAGGCTTTGTCTAAAATACACTAATACATATTCCCTGTGCTATCCTGCTGTCTCTCTTCACCCGACAAGCCATGAAGCCTTTTAAAAAACCTCTGGAGTCCTGAAGGAGTGTTTGAAAATGACTAGCTTAGACTGACCTTCCACCAATGCAAGAATCCCTTATACAGAGTACCAGACAGGCTCTTGTCCAGAATCTTCAGCATTTATAGTGCTGCACTATGTCCCAGGGTGTTTATTCTGAAGAACTATAAAGTACTTCCTAATACCCAGAGATCAAACTTGCCTCCTTCCTACTCTGATCTTTCATCTCAAGTTCTGTCTCTTTATAGTTTCGTAGCATAAATATCTGCTCCTCTATTTTTCTGACTGGCCAAATACTCTTCCATAGTCAGTATCCACTTTCCAGTCCTATCTGCCTTGACAACCCCTTATGCTCCGTGTTCTCTGGTTCCCTCAGTGTTTCTGCAGATTCCCTGACACTTGTGCTTTATGGTCTTAGTTATCTTTGACATTCTTCATGCTTTCCAAAGAGGAAAAATATCTCTTAAAGAATGGATAGCGTTAATCTGTTTTTATGACTATTTCCACGTTCCTTCACTGTTCTGCAGTCAAACAGATAATGTGCAGAGGCCTTGCATAAATTCTTCCTAACCACTGTTAGATTACTTACTCTGTATCATATTTCCTTACATACTATGCCTCTTCTTTCTCTGCTTTCCTTCCTTGGTAGTCATCATTTGAACCTATTTCCCTCTATGGCAGGAAGTATTAGACTTAGGCATACAAACAATTATACATTGTACACAAAACACGTTTCTTTGTTATGGGAGGTTTCACCGGTTACATACAACCTTCACAGGGTCCCATGATGCCAAAGAAATTATTAAAATTCTTTCTATAATTTCCACACCCTTTATTTTTATGGCACTGGGGACTGAAATCAAGGCCTTCGCAATGAGCTACATCTTCAGACCTTTTGTAGTATTTAAGACAGGGTCTTGCTAACTCACTAAGTTGTCCATGCTGGGCTTGAACTTGTGATCCTCCTGACTGCCTCTCCCAGAATAGTGGGACTATAGGCATGTGCTACCACACCTGGCTGTGCCCTTTTCTTAACCAAATCTTTCCTATTTTCAAAAGTCCATTTTGTGTCCCCGGAATCCAGAGAACTACCAATATTAAGGACACATTTTAGGAAATAAATTTACTTTTGTGAAAACTTAAAATTAATATCTTCATTATGACTTCTCTTAATGTTTCTTGATTACAAGCTCTTTATAGCAGTTTCAGAGTCTTAGTTGTATCCATATATACTTTCTACCAAGCAAGTATTCAGCAGATACTACTGTGGACACAGATGAAGATGTTGAGTCCTCTTCAACTTCAATTTAAAATTCAATTTCAAAGATGCACATTAAGGTATGACACTGTTATTGGAACCAGCCAAAATGTCACAGATGACTTCCACCTTACCTCTGCTTTACGAATATTTTCTCTAGCTTCCTCTATTTTCTGCTCCACCTCTGCTCGGTTTTGTTCTGATAAAGCAATTCCATGACATTCCAGATCATTTAGAACCTACAAAAGAAAACATGAAAATAATGAGGACTTTTTCTGAATTATCCACAATATGGATGCTGTGTATCACAATTGGCACTGTATTAAACAGGTGGCATAGTGGTTTTATCCAATGTCCTTGATAATGTCAGGGGCAGGGACCACAAACCTAGCCCTCCAAGTTGAAGCCCTTACTCAACATATGGCCCAGTCCTTGAATGTCCCATGTCAAATTTTGAGGCTGCTAATGGATGAAGCTTACCAAATGAGGAAGATGCTTTTGCAAAACTGTATGGTTCTTGATTTTCTGACTGCAGTACAAGGAGGTACTTGAGCCTTCTTACAGGCAAAATGTTGCATTTATATCTCTGACCACCAGACACAGGCACAAGGTTTGCAAGAAATGGATCCAAAAGTATCCAGTACCAAGGCCCTACAGCAGTTCCTCTGCCCCCTGCAGGAGGATCTTCTCAGGCCCTGCAGCAGAATTCTCACCCTGGGATCCACTTGGCACTGCTGAGGGATAAGCTGCACTGTGGTGGCAATGAGGTTGGTAGAGTTCTGCTGTTCCCTTCATTATTGCAGTCTTTGTGCACAGGGGTCAGATCTATGTGCTACTTGCAAGAGACAACTCTCTCCTGATCTTTGAGGAGGTAGGATGTGGGATACTGCTCCAAAGTGCTCAAACCTCAGGCATGGAAGGATGCTCTCGGACAGCTTAGAGGGCATGGCCCTGGTAAGCTTAGGCACAAAACAGGTCACAATTATAACCATGACTTAACATTAGACAACCACACATGTACCTGTGAGGCCAACATATAATACTGTAAACATGTGGAAACAACATGTATAAAGATACAGGACGCTGTGGTGCTCTGCTCTGCTCTCCGCTGCCTGCTATTGTTGCTGATGTCTTTCATGTGTGCATTCTTTAACCTGAAGACCTAACCCACAAAAATCCCCCAAGCAGGTAGACACCTAAATCTTTGAAAGTCAACTGGTCAGGTTCTAAAAAATATCCTTCTGGGTGCTTGCTTAATCGAGACTAACTGAATATATGGAGATAACTGGTATTTTAAAAATAGTGTGATTCAAAAATTAGTCAATATGTCTATAAAATTTATGAGTCCACATTGTTCTTTATGTGAAAAGAACAATGCCAGAATAGTAAGTCCCCCATGTAACTCTTATACAGTACACCTGTGAAAGTCTGCAACTCGAATGTTTGTAAGCCAGGGACTTACTGTACCACACTATCTGGAAGTTTGTAATTTTATAACTTTTGAAACCAGAAAGGAGGAAATCTTACTTCTCTTTCCCACCTTGCAAGATGGCAGGCAAAAAAGTTGAAAAGCCAGACACTAAAGAGAAGAAACCCAAAGCCAAGAAGGCTGCTGTCAGTGGTACAGGTAAAAAGGGTAAGGTGAAGGCAATAAAGTCCAAGAAGGGGCAGCCCCACTGCAGCCAAAATCCTGTCCTAGTCAGAGGAATTGGTAGATATCCCTCAACTGCCATGTATTCCAGAAAGGCTTTGTACAAGAGAAAGTACACAGCTGATAAATAAAAGATTGAGAAGAAAAAGGAGAAAATTTTTGCTATGATAACAAAACCAGTCAGTGAGGACAAGAATGAAAGTACCCAGGTGATTAAGCTTTGTTGAAAAGTACCTAGATACTACCCTACTGAAGATGTGCCCCAAAAGCTCTTGAGGCACGGCAAGAAACTCTTCAGTCAGCATGTGAGGAAACTTGGAGCTAGCATCACTCTGACACCACCTTGATTATCCTCAATGGGCATCACAGAGGCAAGAGTGGTCTTCCTAAAGCAGTTGGCAAGTGGTTTGCTACTTGTGACTGGGCCTCTCAGTCTTAATTGTGTTCCTCTACGAAGAACATACCAGAAGTTTGTCATTGCCACCTCTACAAAAATTTATCAGCAAAGTGAAAATCCCCAAACACCCCACTGATGCTTACTTCAAGAAGAAGAAGCTGGGGGCCGGGGATATGGCTCAGTAGAATAAGAGCTTGCCTGGCAAGTGCAAGGGCCTGAGTTCAATCCCTGGTTCTGCAAAAAAAAAAAAAAAAAAAAAAAAAAAGCAGCAGCTGAGCAGCAGCAGCAGCTGTGGAAACCCCGATAACAGGAGGGTGAGATCTTTGACACCAAAAAAAAAAGAGATACCAGATTTCAGAGTAGCGCAAGGTGGATCAGAAAGTGGTGGACTCACAGATTTTAGCAAAAAATCAAAGCTGTTCCTCAGCTCCAGGGCTAGCTGCAATCCGTTTTTGCTCTGAGAAATGGAATTTATCCTCATAAATTAGTGTTCTAAATTTCTTACTAAGAACCTAATTAAATAACTGATACATTTAAAAAAAAAAAAAGGAAAGAAACCAGAAAATAGGATTCTTCCGATCTTTTTTTTTTTTTTTTTTAATAACTATTTTGGTTATTTGGGGTCCCTTGAGATATGATACGAATTAAAAGGATAGCCTTTTCTGTTTCTGTAAAATTAAGTTTGAAAAACATTTTGAGTGATACCGTCATTTAATAATATATTCCATTACATGGATATTGGATGCCTTCTGATTGGGATTTTGATATGGACTGCACTAAATCTGTAGGTCATTCTGGGTGTCATTATCACCCAAACAATAGTTTTTATTATAGGAACATGGGAAAGATTTCCACTTATTTATATCCTCTCACTTTTTCATCATCATTTTGTAGTTCTTAAGGGCCAAGTCTTTCACTGCTTTGCTTCATTCTATTTCTGACATCTGGGATCTGGCCCTTAAATTTAGTGGATTAACAGTTTATTTTTATTTATTTATTTATTTTGCAGAATGGGGGACTGAACTCAGGCCCTTGTGCTTGCCAGGGAAGTGCTTGTTCCACTGAGCCATCTCCCTGGACAGGTTAATTCTATTTCTAAGTATAGAAATAGTATAAGTATAGAAGTATTTCTAAGTATAGATACTGGTGCTATTGCAAATGACGTTTTTTCTTAGTTTTCCTGCTGTTATATTTGGAATTTCTTTTAACATTGTTTGCTGTTGGTTATAGAAATGTAACTAATTTTTCTGTGTTGAGTTTTTCTTCTGCAATTCTACTTTTTATCCTGTAGCATTTTTGTTTTGGAGGAAGCTTCAGTGTTTTCTATATGTAAGATCATGTCATCTCTAACAATTTTGCTTTTTCCTTTCCCATTTAATGCCTTTCACACCTTTTGCTTGTATAACTTCTTTGGCTACGACTTCCAGAACTATTGTTAAAATCAGACTATTGTCTTGCTCCTGATCTCAGATGTTTTTAGTACAAAGCATCTTTTTTTTTTCCATACAGAGTCTTACTGTGTAGCTCAGGCTGGCCCCGAACTCATTGTGTAACCCAGGCTGGCTTCAAACTCCTGGTGATCCTGCTGCCTTAGCTTCTATAGCGCTGGATCAATTTTTAAAAACAAAATTATTATAATGTGCTTTGGTATGATGTTTTTGGTATTTTACCTGCCTAAAGTTTATCAATGTCTTAGAAAAACCAGGCTTTGGCTGGCTGGGGGGAGTTTGGGTGAAGAGGTGAGTGTATTCTGCACCTGAGATGTGAACGGCTATGTTTGAAGACTATGGGAGACAGTATTTTTTTTTTTTTTTTTTTTAACATCTAGCTACTACATTTTCCATTCTACAGGTTCTTCTAGAACTTCGCTATTTCTGTTGAAAAGTGAACATGTGCTCTCTGTCACTAAACTGTTTTCCTCCCCCTGGGGCCTTGCAAATTCCAAGCAAGTGCTCCTCCCTGGAGCCAGATTACCAACCCCTCTCCTTAAACTGTTGGAAGACCTTTGTGAATGCTTGAATTAATAAATCAGGATGCAAGTATCATTGTGATATGTTTGAGGCTAGATCAGAAGGATAATTCTAGTTCTATTTTTTGACTCTTGGGACTCACACCTTTGGGGCTCTGTGATACCATGTAAAACACATAGCCATCATGAGCTGCTATGCTAAACAGACCATTTAAAGAGAACACAGAGTGACACGAATGCATGAGAAACCCCATGTATTCCAGTTCCAAACTGTTCAAATTTTCCCAACTCAAGCACTAGTTATGTTGGTGAGGGAGCCTGTGAGATGACATCAGCACAAGCTACCATCTGACTGAAATCATGGGAGAGATTCCAAGTGAGAACTGCCAAGCTGAAACTGGGTACACAATACTCAGCACAGTGAGAGATGATATTTAAAAATGCACGTTTTTTGAGCATGGCGTACTGGCACATACTTGTTTTCTTAGCACTCAGGAAGCTGAGGCAGGAGGATTGCCACATGTTGGGAGCCAGCCTGAGCAACACAATGAGTCCAAGGCCAGCATGAACTATATCGAGACTCTATCTCAAAAACCATAAACCAAACCAAACCCCTAAACAGTTTTTACTGTATTAAATTTGAGATATTTCTTAATACTGCATGCTGAGACTGTGATTGAGACAGGGCATGGTGGCACACACCTGGTAAGCAGAACACAGAATTTGAAATATTTTCAAGATAGGGAAATAAGATATCAAATTAGGAAAAGAATACAGAATATGGACACATAATAGCAAGGCCCACTGTCAGAAATAATTTATAATTTGGCAGTAAAGCAAAGCTATAGAAGTGGTCATGATTGTCCATAGTGAGAGTAATGAATAAGACAAGAATCACCTGCAGAACTAAGGAATTTAAATATTGTAGGTGTAAAATGGAGAAAGAGAACCCATGAAAGAATCTAGGAATGGTCAGAGAGGCAGAGGGAAAATCAGAGCAACACTGAGACATGTGTATCTAGAGAAGAGAATGCTTCAAAATGATGGGAGTTGTTAATTATGATGGAACTGCTGATCAGGAAAGAAAAATGAGAAATCCTACTATCCATTTCAGGTAAGTTTAGTCTACTGAGGAAAGAAAGAGAAATCTTAAATGTAATGGGCTGAAAAATGAGTGGGAGGTGAGGATACACACATAATAAATATAGACAACTTATTCATGCTATTCAAGTGCTCACGACTGAACTGTATCTCCAAGCTAGGACAACTCTTCTGAGAAAGTGGAAGTGAAGGCAAATAAAGAGGATTTAGTTATTAAAAATTGGGCTTGCCTGATAGCTCAGTGGATTAAAGTGCCTGCTTAGGCAGAGTGCAGTGACCAGAGTTTGATTCCCAGTGTGCCATGCCAGCTCTGCCTGCGGGGCATGCTGAGACTGTGATTGAGACACACCAGTAATCCCAGTGCCTGGGAGGCTGAAAACAGGAGAATCACTACAAGTCCAATCTACATTGTGAGACACTATAGACCCTGTCCTAAATACAGAAAATAATATAGATATTAAAAATTAAATAGAGAAAAAAACATATATATATATATATATATATATATATATATATAAATAAAAGAATTTGTGTGCACTTATAGATTAGTCTTAAAAATACATTTTCATGGAATCCAGAATTGTGCCTTCAAAAAATGTGTCTGGTCTGATAAAAGTCTACTTTAATTCAACATCTACGTGTCTCTTCTCTTACCTAAAAGACATATAACACAGTATTACCTATCATACTTAAGCAAACTGATGAATTCATGTGTTGCTGCTAGGTTTATGGAACTTGAGGCAAGTAGATAGCCTCCAGTGATGGTGAACCTTTTATAGAGTCCACTGACACAAACATCCCACTGCAGCATGCATGCCACAGGTTCACCATCACTGGCTTTGACCCTACTGTTGAGTGTTGAAAAAAAAAAGACATAGGTTATTTTAGCCATGATTAAAATTTAACTCCATAAATTGATTTGGCATTCAAACTGTATTAGCTAATAGTTTTTCTACTACACTTACCCGTTGTTGATGAACAATGTTTTTGTGCTCACGTGCTACACGTGTGGCCCATTTCCGAGCCTCTTTATTTAGACTGTGCTCTTCTGTGGTCCCAGTTTCTGATTCTAGTTGACGGCTCTACAACAAAGAGATAACAGAGAGAAAAGTATTGTTATCTTTATTCCAACTATTACCACTCAGTAGTTGGACCAGAGGGCCTTCATTTACCTAGCATGCCTACCTCCCATGGGAAGTGATGCCTCATGTCACAGAAAGTCAGTAGAAGATTAAAACAACAGTATGAAGCCATAAATAAGGCATTTTACCTTGTATTGGCAAATATGAGAGCTTCATCTCTAATACTATTGGCTGACTAAAAAAAATGTGAAGGAAGCTGGCTAAGAAGTACATGAATTCATGTCAACCTTCTATGACATTAGAATCATTGAAGAAATAGAAATTGAAACAACTTAAAAAGAGTTTCAATGTGACTTAAAAAATCTTTAAACAGAAGAGAAGAACAAAACATTAACAACAGCACAATCCTGATCCTCTGAGCCAAGACTCCGGATTTAATTTAGTGAGAGGTCCATCACTAACTTTCTACTAAACCTCAAACTAGGTTTTGCACTTTTGTGGGCTTTAATATCTCAATATGATAGGTAAGGGTAATATATCAAAGATCACAAAAAGTTATTTCTAAGTTCCAAATTTTGTAATTTTATTTCATACAAAGCAAAATTCCACATCTAAATCATGCAATAATTAAACCCCTCTGTACAAGAAACTCTGGAAAGTGGCTCATATGACATTTTAAAGACTCCACATGCATTCTTTCCCTAATCAAAAATATAAACTATTTTTGTCTAAGGTTGTATGTTTAAATAAGTTATGCTCTTATACCACTTCTTAAGAAGGATGATCCAATTTGAAATTCTATCACTTCCTGAAAAAAAAAAATCAAGGGTAGTTCTTAAATATTAACGATATAATTTTTTTTATAGTTTTAGAAAAGGACCATCTTCACTATCCATATAAAGGTGCAAGTGAAATTTATGTCTTGAATGAAAGAAGCTGATGCCTTATTTTTATTTTATTTTTTTTAAGAAGCTGATGCTTTAAAACATAGAAGTTTTCAATGAAACACAGAAAATTGATCAGATGCAGCTTTGTGATTACAAAAATGACAGATTTGATCAGTTGTAGACCCTTAATTAGAAGTTCACATAACTTTTTCTAACAAATTTATGAGGTAGGTCACACAGCATTTTATTATTAAAAAAAATGTACTGGTACATATTTGCAGTACATAATGATTATCTTCCTTGTGGGAAACATGCACATAACACATCTTAATTATTTTTTCAGTCCCTTCCACTTACCTTCTCCCCCTCCCCACACAGGGATTTTTATAGAAAAGGAAACCAGAGTGCAGAGGGTAAGTCATTTTTTCCAGTATTTTCCAGACATTACAAGTTATAACCTTTACTAAACATGTCTGACTTCAGAATCAGAGCTATTAACCACTAAATTATTTTTAATCCTTTCTAAACTCTTAAGAAACTATGAAAACTAAACTTCATTAAAATAATTAGGGAAAATGATCTTCTAAATATGAATTGTCCAGAGGATTTCCTAAATAAAAAAGCAAAATGATATAATGAAAAAAAAATTAAAATTAATTTGTAGGGTCAGGTAGCTCAAATTTGATAGAGCAAGTAGAAACTGACATACTAGATTAAAAATTTTTTAAATTTTTGAGGAGACTATGATACAATATTTTAGCTAAAGTCAGGTTATACAATGGCAAAAGAAAAGTAATCAGAACTCGTATCTCATCCAAATTCGTATCTCATCAAACTTTACATTTCCATTTTACATTTTATTTCATTCATTGGGTTATCAGAAATCTGAGAACAAACTTTATTATTACATTTTGCTTTGCAAACAGATCTGAACAATTAAATTTAAAACTCCTTAGAGGGCCAGGGAGATATCTCAGTAGAATAAGTGCTTGCCTGGCAAGTGCAAGGGCCTGAGTTCAATCCCTGGTTCTGCCAATAAATAAACAAATAAATAAATCCTTAGAAATCAGGGACATTAAAATATTAACCCAGACATATGCAAATGAAATGTACATTAGCCAGAGGACTCTAATGTATAAAAGTAAAAAGGAATACTTGAAGTGCAAAAATAGGTTTTTGAACCTGGTAGACTTAGTATTTAATTCACTGTATGCCATTTATCAGCTTTATGATCTTTATTAGTCTGAGTCTTACCTACATGTGAAAATTGGTGAAAAATGCCACTTCTAAAGGTTTGGGGCTACAACAAGGTCCTATTTTAAACATTCTGGTATGACAGCTGCATGCAGTAAGTATATAATAACATTATTTGTTAAAGGCCCAGCTTGAAACAAAAAGTTTAGCATAAGTGTTGGCCAAATAGCTCAGCAGACTTAAGCGCCTGCAAGCAGGTGCAGGGATGGGGAGGGGTTCGATCCCCCGATCTGCTGTGTGGGCCCTGCTCCTGGTGCATGCTGAGACAGCAATTGAGACTGGGCGTGGTGGTGTGAGCCTGCAATCCCAGCTCTTGGGAGGCTGTAAATAGGCAGATCACTATGAGTCCAATCTAGTAGTGAGACCCTGAGCACCCTGCAGACCTTTCCCTAAAATACCAAAGGAAAAAAAAAGTTTGTCATTACTGCTCTTTTAAAAATATTCACATAATTCCTAGGAAAATTTTTCCTTCCATTCCTTCCAGGATTGGGGATTGAACCCAAGGTGTTACACATGCTAAGTGAGCATTCTATCAGTGAGCTACATTCCCAGCCCAATTTCTAGGTTCTTGATAGCCTAAAGAATAAATAAAAAACAAAATGAACATATTGAAAGATTAAAACAAATCTCAAGAGCATACTTTTGCAAAGAATAGAGGAGATAGGGGAGAAATATTGGAGAAATTTAATTTTTATTCACTAAGCAATCTCTGACACAAATACTTTAAAATGTGTGCTGACTATGGATGGGTCTTAATCCAAATTATCACACAGAATTTGCACCTTTTAATCTGGGTGTGGTGGCACATATCTGTAATTCCAACATTCTGGAAAACAGAGATGGATCATAAATTTGAGCTTACTCTGTGAAATTTAGCAAGTTAGCAAGACTCTGCCTCAAAAAAAGCACTGGAAATGTAGCTCAGTGTGAAGGCCTTGAGTTCAATCCCCAATAAATAAATACAAATTTTAAAAAGCATGTCTTTTTGCCAAGCATTTACTGTGCTTAAGAGTTGGGTGGGTAAACACTGGATTTCTCTCCAGGTCTATTACTACTTAGATGGGAATACTCAGTGATTAGGACAGATAACAAATGCTACTGATTGGGAAATGTGGCTCTGACATCCTCTGGGTAAGGAATAAAATAAAATCCAAATTAATTTATCCTTTTTTGGGGCTGGGAAGATGGCTCAGTGGAATAAGCGCTTCCCTGGCAAGCGCAAGGGCCTGAGTTCAATCCCTGGTTCCGCAAAAAAAAAAAAAAAAAAATTATCCTTTTCATGAATTCTGAAATTAGGCCACAGAAGACATATAAACACTGCCTAGAACATAGGTCTTGACAAATGAAAATTTCATATAAGGCAAATACAACCCAGGGTACTAAATACAAAGTGAAAATAATATTTAAGATATTAGTATTACAGGGGCTCATTCTAGTCATGTATCATTTTCTTATATGAATATGGCTATTAGGTATTCTAAATGCATACTACCCCCCAAAAATCCCAATCAAACAAAAAGCAGAACAACCAAAAAAACCCTGAAAATAACTAATGCCATTCTTCCAAAGTGAGGGCAAGGGCACCAGATACTTAGGATAGTATCTTCAGAGATGTCACACTGCATTTCAACCAGTTTCTGATTGATGAAGGACAAGATTATCATGTGTGTGGAAGAACAGAATAAGCATGGAGGAAGGAACTGAGTTACTGAGCACTATGCACTGTGGCATAGATCCTCAGAGATGACTATCACTGATACCCTTTTCTTCACACAATCTCCTTGTATTTCAATTTCCACTACTAAATCCATTCAAAATGAATAAGAACAATTCTGAATCTTCAAATTAAGGATTTCTATAAAATTTTTATTTTGTGAAATTTATTGTTTCTTTAAAGAAGCAGTCATGGAAATTTAAAATACATTTACATTCTAAAGAGACTTAGCTATGTCTTTCTAGCTAGTTTATCCTTCTCTGAGCCTCAGCTTCCTCAGTGGAAAATCAAATTGAAGATGAGATGAAATCTCAGATTCTCACCAGAGCTAAACAAAGAGCCTTCAAAAAACTTTAAATTACTGTTTTCTGCACTGGGCACTGAACCTAGGTCTTGCATATGCTAGACAAGTGCTGTACCACCAAGAGGCATCCACATCTCGTTTCCTGCTTGATAAGGTCCCAGGCTAGCCTTGAACCTGTGATCCTCCTGCCTCAACCTCCCGAATAGCAGGGATCATAGGTATGCATTATCAGATCAGGTAGAAATTCTTAAAATATAACTTTAATTCACTTGGAATTTAAAATTCATGGTGATATATACATTAATGAATTATTATTTTTAGACAGGATCTTGTGGTTTAGTTCAGGATGGCCTTAAACTCGTGGTGACCCTTCTGCCTCAGCCTTCCAAGTGCTTGGATTGTAGATGTTTACCACCAAGCCTGGCTGTTGGTACATTTTAAAGAGGTATGGAGATAATATAAAAACAAACTATTTCATGAGTCAAGTTTCTAAGATGGCTAGGGACTATAGACATTACAAATATCAGATATGCATGACATGTTGAATTAGGAAAAACTAGTTTAAATTCAAGTCTGAGTAGCATAAAATTATTAAGTTATATATCTATATCTATATATGTTTGTACTGATGGAGAACTATAAACTCTGAATAACATTGATCAAAATGTTACCAGTAGTTACTTTTAAATGGTGAGAGTTCAGATGAAAACTTTCTCTAATTCTATGGGGTGAAATGTGATTTTTTGATTCCTATGTACTTTGTGTAAACTATTTGAATGCATTTATTTATTTTATTTTTTTTGTAGAACCAGGGATTGAACTCAGGCCTTGTGCTTGCCAGGCTTATTCTACTGAGCTATCTCCCCAGATCCCGAATGCTTTTTTTTCTGAATGCTTTTTTATAATTAGAACACTAAAAAGATATGTTTATTTTGAAAACATTTAAACTCTGTGCTATTTTATATAATTTCACTTAGTTCTCAGAACAATCCTAATAGAGATTATTATTTTCAACTTACCAGCATGGAAACAGGCTCAGAAAAGGTTATATGTTTTTCCCAATGCCACTCAGCCTTTGAGTGCTGGATTTATGGTTTGTAAGACTCCCCATCCATGTCCACATGGTCTTCATATGCCCAGACTGTCAGAAATTATTCTATTTAGTTAATACTAATAGTGGTAACAATAATATTGAAAAAGTATTTCTAAAATACAAATTTCCTTTAAGTGACATATTAGTGAGGCCTTGCCTTGACATTTTGGGGCTGGGGATTAGGCTCAGTGGAATAAGTGCTTCCCTGGCAAGCACAAGGGCCTGAGTTCAATCCCCGGTTCTGCAAAAAAAAAAAAAAAAAAAAAAAAAAAGACATCTATTGGTTTAATTCTGTTTTTAGGAAGACCAGGGATAAACTATTTCAATTGAGTTTGAGAAGACTTGCAAGGCCTAGAAATATTGAGTTTTTTCAAAATTTCCAACATTTTTAGAAGAAAATATGAAGGTCTTTTCAAAATTTAGATGTTTAGAGGACAAAATTAAGGAAATTAATGTTCTTACATTCTTAACATATTAGCATTTAAATCATCTTAACTATTTTGTCCTTAGAAGACCTCTTAACTTATGATTTCCAGCTGGGTGTGGTGGCACATGCCATAATTCCAGTATTTTTGGAAGCCAAAGTTTGAGCCCAGACTGGACACTTTAGTGCCCTCCCCATAAAAAAAAAAAATAAATAAAAAAAGACTGTGGATGTAGCTCAGTGAAAAGGCCATAGGTTCATTCCCCATCACTCTTAAAAACAAACAATATATGACTTTGGTTCATTTTAAGGTAAAGGCACAGGTAGTTCAGACAGACATCTGTCTGAGCACCTGCCTAAAAGGGTAACATAACCTGGAACAGAAAGATTGATTTCAGAGAAGAAATAGTCTTATTTTTCAAGTTACCCAAAATATGAGCATTTGAAAGGGGAAAACATGATGATCTCTGTGATGAATGAGAAACACTAATGCAGTAAAATTTACCATCTCAACCCAATTTCACAAAAGATAGTATCAGAACTATCATGTCATGTGACAGGAACACCTTATTAACTTTCATGAAAGGGTATGTACTTTTTGCACTGTTTTCAGTTGATTAGTAGATAAAAAAATTATCAGATTAAAATATTAATCCATTCTTTATAAAATTTACTAACAGACAGGTATTCTAAGAAATTCAATTATTATTTAAAAATGACCTTTTTAATTATATATTTAGTACAGGAGCTACATGTCTCACTACATAGATCGGACTTGCAGTGATCCTTCCTGTTTTTCAGCCTCCCAAGCTCTGGGATTATAGACACGTGCCATCACGTTCAGTCTCAATCAGGTCTCAGTGTGGCCTGGGGGTGGGGCAAACTGACGTGGCATGCTGGGATAGAACCCTGCCTGCTGCACTCTGCCTAAGCAGGCCCTTTAATCTGCTGAGCTATCTGGCTGGCCCTTGAAAATGACCTCCCTCTTGACAGGTTTGGTAGCATACATCAGTAATTTTAGCTACTCAGAGGCTTGCTTAAGCCCAACTTCTAGCCCAGCCTATGCGACATACTGGGACTTTATCTCCAAGGGAAGAAAAAAAGTAAAAAAAAAAAAAAAAAATCTGGATCTTTGAGAATTACTGCATTTCAAATACCCATGCTTTTTTTTTTTTTTGGTGGCGGAATTGGGGATTGAACTCAGGCCCTTGTGCTTGCCAGGGAAGCACTTATTCCCCCGAGTCATCTCCCTAGCCCCTCAAACACCCATGTTTGTGCCACACACTGGGATTCTATCTCCAGGGAGATAAAAGAAATAAAAAAAAAATCTGGATCTTTATAAATTATTGCATTACAAACATCCATGTTTGTACAGATTCACAGTCCTACAATTCTGAAATTCAAAAAGCGTTCAGAAAATCACAAGGCATTTCAGGTTAAGTCTGGGGGTAAAACTTATTTGAAGAAATACAACTTGAACTAAATGAACATTATTTATTTCACTTAATATGACTATTCAAATACTTTCCTGCAGAACAATTGTTTGATTATAGGGTGTTTTTCCATGCACCACTCAAGCTACAATGCAGTATGCTGTACATGGATCACTTCTGTAAAATCTGAAAATTCTTACTTTCAAAATACATTCGGGGGAGCAGGAGAGATACCTCAGTAGAATACGTGCTTGCCTGGAAAGTGCAAGGGCCTGAGTTCAATCCCTGGTTCCACAAAATAAATAAACAAACAAAACCCAAAAAAGAACATTTGGCCCAAAGAATTTTAGCAAGAGACTACTGATTCTGAAGTCACCTGTTTAAAACATAATGTACCTTGGAGAGGAGTGGTCTAGTGTCTCTTAAGAAGCATGATTTCATTGTAGCAGGACAGTCCCACATCATTCCTTTTCCTCTCTCCTGCCTTCATTCACCTCCCTCCTCCTTTTTAAAGAAATATCTACCAGAGACACAGCTTGGCAGCAACTGCCATGTCATCAAAAGCAGCACCTATTCAGAAGACCAGAATGAAAGGCATTCCCAGCCTGAACCTACCGCTACAAATTGTCATCTTCAGTGCAATTGCTTAGCTCACAGGTATCAGCATATATATTTAGTCAGGATAAGAATCCTTCCAATTAACTGCTAGATTTGAAAATCTTCTGAGGGTTCTGAGGATCATTGTCTTGTCCATCTTGTACATATAACTGTATGGCTTTGCCTCTGTCATGTTTCCTAGCTCTTCTTGCTCTCTTCATTGTCTAGTCTTCAAATTCTTGCTTTCCTTTTAAGTGTGCCATATCTTTCTATTTGTTCTTTTGTGCTATTATACTAGGGAGACTATACGATATTTACATGTGTGTCCGGTTTATTTCACTTATGAGTATATGTTCAAGTGGCATCTACTTAAATATGAAGGCTTTGAGTTTATCATTCCTTATAGCTGAGTAATACTACACTGTATAAAAATACCATATCTTTTTCATCCATTCCTCAGGTGATGGGCATCTTGGTTGTTTCCAAGATTTGGTTGTCACAAATTGTGCTGCTATAAACATTGATACACATATATCACTATGATATGATGTTTTCAGTTCCTCTGGGAAAATTCCCAGTAGGGGGATAGCTGGCTTGAATGGGATTTCCAGTCCTAGTTTCTTAAGGAGTCTCCACACTGATTTCCAAATTGGTTGCACCAGTCTACGTTCCCACCAGCAGTGGAGAAGAGTTCCCTTTTCCCCACAGCCTCTCCAACACTTGTTGTTGGTTGACTTCTTTATGACAGTCATTCTTTCTGGGGTGAGATTATCTCAGTGTTGTTTTAATTTGCATTTCACAGATGGCTAGCAATGTGGTGCATTTTTTTCATATGTTTATTCGCCTCTTTAATTTCATCCTCTGGGAAGTGTGTATTCATCTTGGATGCCCATTTATGGATTGGGTCTTTAAATTTAAGGGCCCTGATGTATTTGAGTTCTTTATAAATTCTAGAAAGCAGACCTTTGTCTGAGTGCTTATTAGTTAGGCTATTTTGAAATTTGTGGGTTGTTGTTTCACTTTGTTGGTAATTTCTTTTGACATGCAAAAACTTCTCAATAAGAGTTAGTCCCAGTTGTTAATTCTTTCAAGTGTTTCCTGTGTGAATACATGTTTGTTCATGAACTCTTTGCCTACCCCTATGTTTTCAAGAGTTCCTCTTACTTTCTCTTCCAGGAGATTGAGTGTTTCTGTTTTAATGTTTAGATCTTTAATCCATTTTGACTTTAGTTTAGTGCATGGTGATAGATCTGGGACAAGTTTTAGTTTTGGGCGTGTAGAGAGCCAGTTTTTCTAGCACCATTTGTTAAAGAGGCTATTTTTCTTCCAGTGAGTATGGTTGGCCCCTTTGTTAAAGATAAGGTGGCTGAGTGTGTTCGTACAGGCTTCATCATTTTCTAATCTATTCCAGTGATCCTCTATTTTGTTGCCAGTACCATGCTGATTTTATCACAGTAGCCTGATAGTATAATTTCAAGTCTGCCTCCTGCCTTGTCTTTGTGGCCCAGGCTTGCTTTTGTTATTCTAGCTCTTTTCTGGTTCCAAATAAATTTCAGGAATGATTTTTCTAGGTCCTTGAGGTATGTTGGTAGTAATTTGATAGGGATTGCTATATTAAATCTGTACAGCAATTTTGGGAGTATGGCCTTCTTCACAATGCTGGTTCTTTGTATCTAGTAGCAGGGAATATCTTCCCATTTTCTGAAATCTTCTTCGATCCCTTTTTTTCAGAGTACTGTAATTTTCCTTGAAAAGATCTTTGACTTCTTTAGTTAGATTAATTCCAAGTTATTTCATTTTCCTCAGTCCTCCTGTAAAAAGTATTGTTTCTATAATTTCCCTCTCAGTGTGTTTGTTATCTGTGTAGAGCACTGCTACAATGCTGTAAATGGTTAGATTTCTAAACTTATGTGTAAAACATATATAATTGTTTATTCCTATTTTTAAAATATATTTTAATTTTTTGTTATATTTTGAAGGGACTTAAAGTTCAACATAT
The DNA here is from genome assembly GCA_004027165.1 of Ctenomys sociabilis. Taxonomy (NCBI): domain Eukaryota; kingdom Metazoa; phylum Chordata; class Mammalia; order Rodentia; family Ctenomyidae; genus Ctenomys; species Ctenomys sociabilis. Next base: position 24,744 of record PVKA01021710.1, read on the forward strand.
TAATACTTGATGAAAAATACCTGTTCCATGTTAAGCCTAAGATGTTTGATATTCAGACAGATAGTGAAGTTAAGCTCAACAGCGTAGGATGTACAGTAATAACAATAAGCTTCTCTTCTGGAGGGTTAACAACCTAAGTTTGCAGACCAAAAATCAGAGAAAAAGGAGGGCCACAAGGATAGCCAACATTTTGTCCTTAGCCTTTCAGGTCAATTAAGACTCAGGACATATGAGAACCTATACTGTAACATCATGCAATTCAGTTTTGTCCCAAATTTTCTGATCAAGAAGATTATAGGGCCGGGCGTGGTGGCGCATGCCTGTAATCCCAGTACTCGGGAGACTGAGGCAGGAGGATTGTCGTGAGTTCGAGACCAGCCTGAGCTACAAAGTGAGCTTAAGGCCAGCCTGAACTACTGCATAGTGAGACCCTGTCCCAAAAAAGATCAAAAAGAAGATTATAGGGCCAAAGAGGAAAGTGATCGAAGATGTAGAAGTGTGCCTAAGGAGAGTCACTTGGAGAGAAAATATTCTCTCAGGCTTTCATAGAAAGCAAAATGGTCAAGCAATGACCATGACTCATCCATATGGCTGACACAGACAAAGGATGTATACACTCTGTACAGGGTCTCAGGATAAATCCTGAGGAGATTTGACTGACCTTATCAGATACAAAAGCTATAATTCTTGTTACATAGGTCTTGCTTTATCTTGGTCTTAACCATCCAGAAGAAAAGTATTACACCAAAGTATAAGAAGTAAAACCATATTATTATGCTGAGCTGTAAAAGACTCAAGTCAACAACTTCTGACACTGACAGACATATGGAAAACCCAATACTATTATGGAGTACTGAACTATTTTGGAATATTTTGCTGAATTTACACACCTATAATATTTAATTGACAAAACTAAACAATAATGGAGATACAAATGAATGACCATTTTGTATCTATATATTCAAAATAGTTAAGATAGATACACAGCTGCATTCTCTTAATACAATGAATAGAGAGGGCCGGGTGTGGTGGCACATGCCTGTAATCCCAGCACTCGGGAGGCTGAGGCAGGAGGATTGTTGTGAGTTCGAGACCAGCCTGAGCTACAAAGTGAGCTTAAGGCCAGCCTGAACTGCATAGGAAGACCCTGTCTCAAAAAGACAAAACAACAACAACAACAACAACAAAAAAACAAACAATGATAGATCTGTTCTAATAGTATTTGTAAATAGAGTATTATGTCTGCATCTTGTACAACAATTAATAACTAAGGAAACAATATGCAATGTATTAGTTATTGAAACTGTCCTATTAATTTGATTTGAAACTGTCTCATTGCTATTTGTTTCTCAACAAAATTGTGGAAAAAAAAGAAGCACGACTTATTCCAAGTATGCTGGGCTAAGAGCACCTTCACTTGGGAGAGGAGCAAGAACTCTTCCAGGTGACTGGATTGTATGCCAAGTCTCTCAGGGCAGTAAACTGGAGAACTGGTGTTGTTTGATTCTTGGGGCAATTTTGAAAACCTCTGGACAATCTGTGGTAAAAGGATGTATTATACAGTGTATCTCTGCTAAAGAAACACTGTTATTCCCTTGTCTTGGGATATGTACCTGAGTAACAACATGAAAACAACACCTGTCCAATACAACGCCACTATCACCACCACCAATAGCAGTAGCCACCACTGCCACCACTGACCTTGTGTCTGGTACTCTCTAGTAGAGAGAAAGGGCCAGATGAATAGCTCCATTAAGAGTATCTTTATTTTGACAGTTTCTTCAATAGCTTTAAGAGCTATATTCCCAATTCCAAAGCAGACATTCTGTATGTCTATACATCACCTAGCTGTCTACATTTCAAAGCCTTAGATACCACTGTATGCTTAGAAAAAGGGTCCCATTATATGGATGGCTTTCTATACATCTGTCTTTCTATTTTCATAGGCTTCCTAAGAAAAATGAGCCCATTTGGAAAGTTGAAGAAAAAAAGACAGTCCCTTTAAATACCTGACAACAAACACTGATTCTACAAAGCAAAATTTATGCCACTGGTCAAAGCCTTTAATTTTTGGATACCACCCAACATATGCACAAAAGGATGGTACTGATTTACCCAGCAGAAGGATTTCCCACAGATTCTTTATCTTTTAAGTTTGAGATAATGCTATGAAGTCGAAAATTTCTACCAGTGGAAGAAGCCATCTATATTGGTGAAAATTTTTTAATGTAATGTCTGCATGGTATATAACCTTTTAGAGTCTTTCATAGGCAAATAGTTTTTGTTAAATATTTATTTTTTAATAGATATGAAAAATACTTCACTTAAGCAAATCTTAAGTATGCAAAAATACTAAAGTGGACATTTTATATAATTATTAATCTATAGAAGGAAAAATTAAATATCAGAAAGTCAAGAAAAATGTCTCAGAAAGTTAATGCTAATGTTTTGCTAATGTCATTTATGATGGTCTGTTATTTACAAGTCAAGGAAGACAAAGAAGCAAGGGTTCACTTATTCTCACCAGAAAAATTATTTTTCCTTCCTATAAAGACCATATTGTACTTATCTAATCTTATAAAGGTGTGTTTTCTATATTTCCCATCCTTGGCTGACTTTGTGTTTTTTCCCAAAGCCCTGAGGACACTCACTGCTAGTTCTGGAAATGGAAGGAAGGTGTGCTGAGATACACAGAGGTGCTAAAAAGTGCAAAGTCCTAAGAATGGTCTGTAATTGTCAGTGCTTGGCTACTACTTACTACCCACACAGATTGTCTTTTAATCTTAAAAATGCTAAGAAAGTGATTGATGAGCTCTATTTTGTGAAAATTTTCTAAAAGAATAGATGTTCCAAGGGACTTGTAGTGAGCAAGTATCTGATACTGAGGTATTTCCTGTAGCAATTAGGAGCAAAATCTAAAATAAAAAGGAAGAAATGTTTATTTTATGTAATAAAACCTTAGAAAACCAGGCAGTCAACATCTCTTCTATACCCACTAATATATGCATGGCATTAAGTCAAATGCTTCATTTTTATACCCAATAAAGTAATCACTTTATACAAAAAGAAGCTGGATTAGAAAAAATATACAGATGGCTAGTTTTTGACACTGAAGCTTATGAATTCTTATATAACACGTGTATGAATATGTAACATCTGTGTGATTATGTGACAGACAAATGACCCTCCTACACAGAGATATTAATAAATTTGTCAATTCTTCACAGAATATCCTTTTGGGAGGGTGCTTGAGGGTACATCCCGTATGCATGAATAAAACCTCATTTCAGCAATTAATGTGTATTTTAATTATTTTAGAAGGATTTCTTTTTTTTTTTTTTTTTTTTTTTCTTTTTGAGACAGGGTCTCACTATGCAGTTCAGGATGGCCTTAAGCTCACTTTGTAGCTCAGGCTGGTCTCGAACTCACAACAATCCTCCTGCCTCAGCCTCCCGAGTGCTGGGATTACAGGCATGCGCCACCATGCCCGGCTTTTAGAAGGATTTCTGACTCAGTATCATCTGACAAATGGTAATAGAAAAACAAAACGAAGAAAGGACACCTTAAAAACCAGTAACACTCTATGGAAATATAAACAAGAAAATCTTTCAGCATTAACCATTTAATGGCTACAAAGTTACATATCAGACAAACTTGCAATTAGTCACTGTCACTTGTAATCATCTTCTAGTTAATAAGTACTAGAAGACCCTCCAGTTGATGACTGAGGAGAGTAGTCAGAAATATCACTTTATAAAACTATTTGGATCAGTTCCTTTGGTATATCATTCTAAAGCATAAGTCAAAACAATCATATGCTAAAATAACATAAAATGGAAATTTATCAGAGGAAGTAAAAGATAAACAAGGGCAGGACAATAAAGCTAACAGTGCCTATCCCATTGTGGAATAGTTTTTGTTGGCTATTTTAGACTTTTGTAGGAATGAAAAAGGTTTTTTTTTTTTTTTTAATTTTAAGACAATATATGAAAATCTTAGTTTGGTGTGGTGGTACATTCCTATAGTCTCTTGTACTTGGCAGGCTAAGGATTGCTATGAGTTTGAGGCCAGCCTAGGTTATCTAACAAGATGCTGTCTCAAAAGAAACAAAACAAAACAAAATGAAAACAAATCCAAAAAACATAAACTGTAAGAATAACTGCAAAACCTTTCAGCAGAAAGTATGAGTTACATTTTACTATACTTGATACTTTTAAAAATCTTATGACTTTCCTACACATATCTTACCTAAATGTAGATCAAATTTTAGAGATTAAAATTCCTAATGCAAATTATGAAACTATGGAGCAATACTGTCCTGTCTCCACAATGGATTCATCATACTACTGTCTTATCTGGAAACATCCCATAGATCTCTATCTACTGTACTACATACAAAACTCCCTACACAAAATCTGGCTGCAATCCACATCTGTGGTACTGTTCAGCTTTTCTTCCATCATTTCAAGACTACTTGCCATCTCAGGAACAGGTTTATGCATTTTCAAATGTATCTAGCTTTAACACATAACAGTTGATTGACCTTGAACAAACTTCATCAACTATAAAACAGGGATTAGAAATAGCACCTACAATTTAGGATTATCATGAAGATTAAATGAGTTAATATAGTAATATAATAAAAAAAATAAAATAAACCTTCAGTGAATACCACCCATTACTTTATTTTCAGTTGTTGCTTTTACTTCCTGGAATATTGATTCTGAATCTCTGCAGAGTAAACTTCAAATCATTTTCAAAATGTAACTTGTAGGGCTACAAGGACAGCCAACATTTTGGCTCTAGCCCTTCTAGGTCAGTGAGGACTTGAAATATAAGAGAACCTGTACGGTAACATCCTGTAACTCAGTAGTGTCCTAAATTTTCTGATCAAGGAGATTATGGGGCCACAGAGGAAAGTGATCGATGATGTAGAGTGTGCCTCAGAAGAGTCACCTAGAGAGAAAACATTCTCTCAGGCTTTAACAGAGAACAAACTGGTCAAGCAATGGCCATGACTCATCCACATGACTAACACTGATGAATGATCTACAAATTGCTGTACAGGATTTCAGGGCAAATCCTGAGGGAATCTGACTGACCTTGTCAGATACAAAAGTTATGTTTTTTTTTGAGACAGGGTCTCACTATGCAGTTCAGGCTGGCCTTAAGTTCACTTTGTAGCTCAGGCTGGTCTCGAACTCACAACAATCCTCCTGCCTCAGCTTCCCGAGTGCTGGGATTATAGGCATGCACCACCATGCCCGGCTACAAAAGTTATGTTTTATATTATATAGGTCTGGCTTTATCTTGGTCTTAACTATGGAGCAGAAGAGTATAAAAACGAGGTATAAAAAGTAAAGCCATATTAATATGCTGAGCTGTAAAAGGCTCAAATCAACAACTTCTGACATTACCAGTTCTGCAGATAACCCACTACTATTATGGACTACTGCACTATATCAATTATTTCACTGAATATATGCACCTACAATATTTGAGTGGCAATGTAATACCCACTCTCACAAAACTGAACAAAAAAGAGGGATATAAATGATCATTTTGTAGTGAAAAAATATCTATCTCTATACACAAAATAGTTGGGATAGATATACAGCTACTTTCTCTTAGTTTAATGACAAGAAAGATTTGTACTAATAGTACTAGACAAGATACCATGTCTGCATCTTGTACTATGAATAACTACTATGAAGACAACAATTTGCAATGTATTAATTATTATAATTGTCCTACTGACCTGTTTTGAAACTGTCTCATTGCTATTTCTTTCTCAATACAATTAATAAAAAAATTTGCAGAAGATTAAAAAAAACAAAAAACAAAATATAACTTATAGCAAATGGATAGCAACCCAATAAAAAGATAAAATATTTGAATAAATTTTTTGCAAAGTAGATATATGTCTAATAAGCAATAAAAAGATAAAATATTTGAATAAACTTTTTGCAAAGTAGATATATGTCTAATAAGCACATAAAAAGGTTCACCAGTATTAATCATTAGATCAACACAAATCAAAACCACTATGAAATAGCTCACAACAATAGTGAGAGTAAAAGTTGAGGGTACAGCACTCTGCTTAGTATGTACAAGGTCTTGGGTTTGATCTTTATCACTGGGTGAAAAACATGGGGATTCATTTTTTTGTGGGCATTGAGAATATTTAATTTATAACAAAACAAAAACCACACACAGAATACTTTATAGTTAACATTTTAAATTCCTAAAAATTTTTTAATTGTTGGCAATCTTCAATTTTTTTTTCTTTTTTTGAGAAAAGGTCTCATTCTATAAAAGTACAGCCTGGCCTTAACTCCCTAATATAACCTAGACTTAAACTCATGATGATCCTCCTTCCTCAGCCTCCAGAGTGTTGGGATTACAGGTGTGTGCCACCAGTTCCAGCTAACAATCCTGAATACTTTTTTAAAATTTTTATAAATGTATTTAGTACAGGGTCTACAGGGTCTACAGGATCAGATTCATAGTGACCCTCCTGTTTCTAGATTCCCAAGTGCTGGGATTACAGGCACACACCACCATGCCTAGTCTCAATCACTGTCTTCAGCATGCCCTGGGGACAGGGCCAGCATAGCATGTTGGGGATTGAGCCCTGGTCCCTGCACCGGCCTAAGAAGGTGCTTTAGTCTACTGGGCTATCTGGCTGGCCCTTGAATACTTTTATAAAAGCATAGATATTTATTATTTTTATTATGCAAACATTAATTGTTCAAGTATTGAATATTATTTCTCAGAGTACAGAATAGAATACTAGAAAGAACATTAACACTGTATTCACTAAAGCTGTATGTGTCATTCATTCACAATATTATTCTAGCTAAGGTTTTTTTTAATTAACAATTTTATTAAGAAACAAATAGCAATGAGAGTTTCAAAACTGATTAGTAAGACACTGTCAATAATTAATACACTGCATATTATTGTCTTATTGGTTATTCATTGTACAAGATGCAGACATGATATCCTGTCCACAAACACTATTCGAACAAATCTTTTTATTCACTGAATTAAATGAATGTAGTTGTATATCTATCCCAATTATTTTGGATATACAGATACAAAATAGTTGTTCATTTGTATTCCTTTTTTTTGTTTAGTTTTGTTAGAGAAGGGTATTCCATTGTCATTTAAATATTATCGGTGTGTAAATTCAGCAAAATATTCCAATATAGTCCAGTAGTCCATAATGGTAGTGGGTTATCTGTAGGACTGGCAAAGTCAGAAGGTGTTGACTTGAGCCTTTTATAGCTCAGCATATTAATATGGTTTTACTTTTTATATCTTTCTGCTAGATGGTTAAGACCAAGATAAAGCAAGACTTTTTATAACAAGAAATATAGCTTTTGTATCTGATAAGGTCAGTCAAATCCCCCAGGATTTATCCTGAAACTGTACTGCAGTCTGTAGATCCTTTGTCAGTGTCAGCCATGTGGATGAGTCACGACAATGGCTTGACCAATCTGCTCTCTGTTAAAGCCTGAGAGAATGTTTTCTCTCCATAGGCACACATTACATCCTGAATCCCTTTCCTCTGTGGCCTTATCAGAAAACTTGGGACACAACTGAGTTACAGGATGTTAAGTACAGGTTCTCATATGTCCCGAGTCTTCACTAACCTTGAAAGGCTAGGGCCAAAATGTTGGCTGTCCTTGCAGCCCTTCTTTTCTCTAATTTTTGGTTTGCAAACTTATGTTATTAACCCTCCAGAACAGAAGCTTATTATTACTACCCTACAACATAGGCAGTTGAGCTTAACCTCACTATCTGTCTCAATATCAAACATCTTAGGCATAACATGGAACAACTATTTTTCATCAAATATTGATATGTTAAACTTGAAGTCCCTACAGAGTGAAGAAAAAAATTAAATTAAATAAAAATATTTAAAAAATAGGAGTAAGCAATTACACATTGTTACACATAAGTTTAGAAATCTAACCATATACAGCGCTGTAGCAGGACATTTTCTTTCTTATCTCTTGTTTTATTACCCCCCTTTTTTTTAACAAACATTTACTTGAGAGACAGTATAGCAGTAATTGGTATGTCATGACAACTAGCATGTATTCAGAAGACCAGAATGACAGGCATTCCAAGCATGACCCTACTATTACACATCGCTATCTTCAGTGCAGCTGCTTAGTTCACAGTTATCAGGATATACAGTTAGTCACGGTGAGAATCCTTCCAATTAACTGCTAGTTTTGAAAACCTGCTGAAGATTCTCAGGATCCTTGCCTTACCCATTTTGTATATATAAATGTATGGCTTTACCCCTGTCATGATCCCTACCTAGCTTTTTTCCTTGCCCTCTTCATTTTCTAATCTTCAAGTTCTTGCTTTCCTTTTAATTGTGTTATACCTTTCTATTTTTATTTATTCTTTTGAGTTCTTATACTGGGCTACTGTCTTCCCTTTAATAAAAGCAGTATTAACTAGTTCTCCTACCACTCTTATTGAAGAAAACTAAAGTGATTCAGACATAATGAAAATTAACAGCTTTGCTGTACACAATAAATGAAATTCCTACATTATATGAGAAAACAGAAGGGAAAGGTGATGCAAGCATGGCCCTATATACATACATACCAGTTACATCCCAACACCAGGTCCCACCCTTGATGAACATGCAAACCCCCAAATCTCATCCCTCCAACCCTTGACCCACAGGCCCATATACCTCAGCTATGGTCATTCTCAGAGCACTGACAGGGGAGAGCTCAGTATCCACCAGTTGGGCAGCTTTTAAACTCTGCCCAGCAAAGATTGCACAAAGACAGAAAACAGCATAGAATTAGAAATTAAGGCAAAATTTTTGGAGACAACAGTTAAGAACACTGAGTAGTCTTAGGAAATAAAGGTCTTAAGGCTTAGCACAGTCAAGCTTTGCAAAAGGGAGATGAAGAGCTGCTGTCACTCTGATTCTTAGGTGAATGGGCAAAGATAAAATAATCTCAAATTGACCACAATTTTTAAGCCTGATAAACTTGTCATGCCCTGTATATTCTAATACTCTGTTTCACCCCACTCTTTATAGAAGTCAGATTATAGGACAATGTCATTGAGTCATTAAGTAAAAGCTGATTGATAAAAAAAATCACTAATATAATGGGCAAAGATTATTATCTAGAGGGAAATACTGATTTCCTGTTATTCTTTCCACAAACCCTAATAAGGCTACTTAAAATGTAAGAAAAGTTATGAGATACCTCCAGCAAATATATTTCTACTAAATGGATGTCATTAAACCCTGAAAGTATATAATAAACCCCGCATTCTACCTAAATTTAACAAAAGGCCTTCTAAATATAACTTGACTTCTCTATTAGTTTGTCTATATTGAGAGAATATACTAGTATGCCAACATCTGCTTTCTCTCTTTTTTTTTTTTTTTGGCAGAACCAGGGATTGAACTCAGGCCCTTGCACTTGCCAGGCAACACTTATTCTACTGAGCCATCTCCCCGGGCCCCTGCTTTCTCTTTTTGAAGTCATTAAATTTCACTTTTCATGTTATTAAATTAGTAATTTGACTTTTAAAAACTCAAGTGACAAATATTTTTCACAAATTCACAAAATGTATAATTATAGCCGTCTCTTTAAAAATGGCCAATTTTGCATTTATGTTAATACTTTAGCATTCTACAAACTGAAAAGAATTATCAAAAGTCTATTATTTTTATGAAGCCAACAAAAATATCTCCATTGTATATTTATTATTCTATTTGTCAATTATGTTCAGATTAAAATACAACCATTTGTTTCTTTGGAAGGGTATATAACATTAAGAATTTCATGGAGAAAAGGGCATACTTCATATTTGAATACATTTGTTGAATATCTTTTCCTTTTTCTTCAGTTGTCTTTAGACTTTTAGTAACTTGTCTTTCAATTTAACCTCACTCAGTAGAAAGTGGTTGGCACAATGATACTGGGTGTGTTATTTACATTTCAAAAAGCAAAAACTTCATGGTTTCTCTGTATCTTCACAGTTTGTAATAAAATTCACAAGACACAGCTTTTTCTGTCTATTCTGAGTATGATGAGTTATCTGAGCGCAAACAAGCAAAAGTCAACAACAAAGGAGATGAGAATCTACAATTCTCTTACAGTATCACTGTCACAGGGCTGGAACTGGAAGGGCAGAGGTTTGTGAAATACAGCATTCTCTTGTACGAACAGCTGAAGATTATAGTCCCGTACCACCTAAGGAGAAAAAGATGTTTTTTAGTCTTTAATAAGGTTAAAAGGTCCAGTAATTACATCCTAAAGTTTAAGATTAAACTTTTCAACACATACAAGTATTTCAACACTCAATACTATATGATAAAAAAAGATGCTACATATATTTTTTTTCATTTTAGATGAGATTTGTTAGTTATATGTCCTATTTTCTTAAAAATTTAAATTTCAAAAGTACTAGTTTAGAAATTGGCCCAGGTTTGGAGACCAGACAATATACCATATTTTAAGATAGCATAAAGATAAGGAAAGCTATTTTTTGTAAAGGCCTATAGATGTGAATAGGAAGCATGTTATAGGTGATGCACACTCTGGTTTTTTCTAGCCCTAAGATTTTATGAGTCTCTTATAGTCTTTTTTTCCTAAGTTGCCATCCAGTGGGAAACAAGGAGGTAATCCTATCCTTATCACAACATTGTAGTTTTAGAGTATCTCTTGGCATCTTTTCAAGAAGGCTGTGTTCTAATTACTATCTTAAAGCTTAACAAGAAGACAGACTAGAAAGGAACCTATGTAGAAGAATTATGTTACACAAAGGGGAGCAAAATAAATACCATAATCAACCATTTGAACAAGAATACAATGAATTATATAACCCAGAAAAGTGAAAATCAGCAACATATGATGCGCAGAAACACATGTGCTATTGTGTTGCCTTGTTTACTCTTATTTTGGCAGAACCAGGGATTGAACTCAGGCCCTTGAGCTTGCCAGGGAAGCACTTATTCCACTGAGCCATCTCCCTGGCCCCACATTGTTTACTCTTAAGCCATCTTTCATTTGCAGTGAGGTATAGCTCATTAGCAGCTCTGTTGGAAAATGGCAGAAGAAAAAAGTTCAAAGTAGCTCTGTAGTTCTGTCTCAGTAGTCTTGAGAAAAGATGGATAACTTGAAGGATCAAGTAGGAGGCATACTTTCCATTTTATTTACTAGTGCAATCTCAATTCTCTACTACTTCTTTCTCCCTTATTCAACCGACCATTTATCAAGAGAGTCATGAGGGCCAATGTAAAGTGCAAGGGTAAGAAGGAACATATAGGCAAACAAGTTTAGTATTTTTCAAGTACTTTTATAATGTAGAAACAGAAGAGCAAATCAGCTACATAATTAAAATACAATATGGGAGCATGTAGAGGGCACAAGGAGAATACAAGAGGGTTATACCTAATTTAGACTGAAGGGGAAGATGGGGTGAAGAATTTTGAGAAAACTTGCATAGGAAGGCAAACTAAATAAATATATTCTTAAAGGGAAAGATACTGCACTTTTCTTGAACTCTAGTTTTAGCCAGAAAAACTAAAGCTTATAATCGAGCCATCAGTGCCTCAGTAGTCACTATGTAGAAAAGGTGCATGGGTCATCCTTTTAGTTGCCTAACTTATCCTCAAGCATTATAAACCTATTTGGGGCTATATTTGGTAATGTGTGTTTGCAATCCTAGCACTTGGGAGGCCAAGACAGGATGGCTACTAATTTGAGGCCAGCCTGGACTACATAGAAAGTACAAGAACAGCTTGAACTGAACTATATAGTGAGATCCTGTCACAAAATCAAACCAACCAAAAAAAAAAAATTGGTGAGGACAACCTTTAAAAATTTAAAACTTTTCATAGGCAAAATTTCAAACATATGAAAGTATAACATAAAGTATAATGTATTCCCATGTACTCCTCACTTAATTTCCCAAAACATCTCATGGATGATTTTGCTTCATCAATAAACCTACTACTATTGATTGCTACCCCTAACTATATTAAAGTTAAGTTTCAGACATACTATCTCATTCATAAATATTTCAGTAAGGTATCTAAAAGAACAAGGCTCTTCTAAGAAAATATGTTTGTATTAAAATTTATAAGTATTTACAAAATTATCAATTAATATTCAAATGTCCATGTTCCTTCTTTTAAGGACATCATTTTTTAATTCAGGATCCAAATAAAGTCCTAGATGCAATTAGATGTTGCTTAGGTTTGTTTTCAATCCTAGATGCAACTAGATTTTGCTTAGGTTTCTTTTCAAATACCGTAAGTTTCTTTTCCTTCTTGTTCCTCTATTGTATGTGTCAATTAATATCCTATAGCGCAGTGTATACATTGTCATTAATCTGTATTCTCATATTCATTTTTCTCTGTCCCCTCTATCTGTCCATTCATCCATCTGTCCATCCACCTATTCACCCATTCATTTCATGGGCACTGAACTCAGGGAACACAGAGCTACATCCCTAACTCTTTCAAAGTTTTTATTTTTAATTTGTGACAGGGTCTGGCTAAATTGCTCAGGTTGGCCTCAAACATGCACTCCTCCCCGAGCACTTCAGTCTCTTACATCAGCCTCCAGAGTATCTGGGCTTACAAGCACGGGCCACCACACCTGGCTCTTTTTTTTTTTTGGTCTTTATCTTTGATATGTAAAATGGAATCTCTTGGTGATCTTGATTTCCACTTCCTGATTATTAGGGAAGAAAAGCATCTGTAGTAGGTAATTAGGGCCACCATAACAAAGTACCACTGACTGTGTGCTTAAACACCAGAAACTTGTTTTTCACAGTCTGCAAGACAGAATTCCAGTATAAAGGTGTTAGCAGAGTTAGTTTCTTCTGAGAGCCATTCTCTGTGGCTTGCACTTGACCATCTATCTTTAGTACATTCACATGGTCCTCTCTGTGTGCTTGTTTCTTACTTTCCAGTTCTTACAAGGACATAAGTCATACTGGATTAGGAGCCATCCTAACGACTTCATTTTACCATACTTACTTTTTGAAAGGGATCTATTTCCAATACAGTTATACTGTGAGGTATTAGGGGTTAGAACTTAAACACATGGAATTTTTTTTTTTGGGGGGGGGAGTTCATCCAACAAGAACTTCTTATGTTAACTGCTATTTATATTTTTTTAATTCTGTAAAATGAATGCTATATGATATACTGACAGTTCTCTTCTTTTCATGAGTAATATTCTACAGTGTCATGGTTTAGATTGAGAACATTATCCAGTGGCCTCATGTGGTCCCAGGGAGGGCTTTTGGAAGGTGACTGAATTATGAAGATAGAGTTTATATAGCTGACTTTATTATGAGGTGGAGTCTGGTTGTAAAAGATAGCTTGCTGGGGGATGAAACCTGGATTTACCTCTCCCCTTCCTGCCTCATCACTGCACTCTCTCTCTCTCTCTCTCTCTCTCTCTCTCTCTCTCTCTCTCTCTGTCTCTCTCTCTCCTGAT
>PVKA01021711.1:0-38246 GCA_004027165.1 Ctenomys sociabilis
TTGAAGCTGTCTCATTGTTATTTCTTTCTCAATAAAATTAATAGAAAACCCCAAATACTGTGAAATTCATATTACTTTATTCAGTGAAATTCTGTACCACTTATACTTTTTCTGTTTTAATAGTATTTTGTACTATCTTTAGAAAATAAAATATTTTAAAAAATAAAAATAAAACATAATTAGAATAAAATAACAAAAATATATTGCAAGAAGTAAAAATTTATTCTTAAAACTTAAATTCTTATAAGAACAATTACATGCATTTGAAATTAATTTGAACTAAATGTTAAAAGAATATCATGATTTATTTTGTGGGTGATAGCTAACATAGATGTTAAATATTATATATATATATATATATATATATATATATGTCTATACACACATATATGATTTCAATTGACTTGATTCGAAAAAATCTAAATATTCAGAATACAATAAAGAAAAGTATGCTTACAAATTTTAATTTGTAACAAAGTAAAGCCAAAAAGGAAGAAAGTGTTGAAGTATTCAGAATTGAATAAAATAAAAATATAATATAGTGAAAAATGATTCATCCAAAGAAATAAAGTATAACTTTATCTTTTTAATAAACAATATATAGAAAGCAAAACTGGAAATCACCAATTAACAATTTGCTGCAAATATTTAATTTGTCATTGAAATGGTTTCAAAACAACAAACTTGCAGAAATGGGATTCACTGCTTCACTGTAGTTTATACAGTGAAGTTGAAAACAGAATGACTGATACTTAAGGTGGCAATCCATCAAAGTTTTGTTAAGGTAAAATACAAACTCAAGTAGTCTCACAAACAGAGAAACCAGTAGTTTAAAATCTTTCTAGAAACAAAAGAAAAACAAAACTCTGAATATTAGATACATCTAAGATGGAATTTTACCAAATTTTTCAATGATAGAAAAAATACATCTACTCATCTTTATGAAACTAATACAACTTCAGGCTACATAAGATAGGCATGGTGCAATAAAATTAATTAATCCTACCTATGAATTTAAAAATAATAACCTTAAAATATTAATAAGTGCTTCCCTGGAAAGTGTGAGGACCTGAGCTCAATCCCCAGTTCTACCAAAAAAGGCCCGTCAGAACTTCAGTTGTCCAAGTAGCTAAACTTAAAATCATATAATTTATCTCATTAACAAATTGGGAAAAATGTAACATATCTCAAAACTCCTAGCAATATGTTCACAATGAAACTCAATCCACAATAAAATGCATAAATCCATAAAAATCATCAGAGCCTTGTAAAAATGACCAATTAACAACTTGCTGCAAATATTTAATAATATAGAATCTCTGGTAGCAAAATTTAAGACAGAGCTCATAGATCATGTCATAACTTCAGATGTACATATATATAAATTATAAATATAATTTTACTGTCATTTGTACTTTATTGAAAAACTGTCTGTAGAAGTCAGAGACTCATTGGGGAAATGTTAACAAGTTTCAATTTTGTAGCTCGTCATTTAAACCAAAGATAAATATAATAAGAATAAGCTTTTAAATAAATTATGTGCTCTTTCTTTCTCATTCCTCAGCAGGTCATTCTGAGGTCTGACAGAGACAGTCTGCCTATCCTGAGGTATCTGCTATGACTTTTCTTTTGACATTTTCACTCACTCAATAGTGTTCCAGCCGGGCATGGTGGCGCATGCCTGTAATCCCAGCACTCGGGAGGCTGAGGCAGGAGGATTGTTGTGAGTTCGAGACCAGCCTGAGCTACAAAGTGAGCTTAAGGCCAGACTGAACTGCATAGTGAGACCCTGTCTCAAAAAGACAAAAAAAAACAAAACAAAACAAAAAAAAAACAATAGTGTTCCAACTTCATTTGCTTGCATTTCTCCATCTTTCCTTTTCCTGTTCTTCTTCCATGATGTTGTCATGGAATTGCATCCCATCATAGCAGTATCTGCATACTTTCCATGTTATCTATATAATCTGTGAAAAATATCTTTAACCAAGAATGGATCAAATATGGAATTTTATGAAACAATAGTGTAAAGCAGATAAAATGAAGGTACTTGTTTTAAATGCAAGTATAGGAATATGAAAAAATAAATCCCACAATGAGTAAGAGCATGCAAATTACAATAAATAGTAAAGTAGCAAAGGGATAAATTATTATGCTCTAACATGCATAAGTTTCTGAAACAAAATTGATATAAACCATGACCTTTTTATAAATACAGACTTGATTGGAGAAAAAACTATTTTTTAAAGTCTGTGGATGTGGTTAAAGCATATGGCACTAAGAGAGCTACTCCACTGGACAGGTGTAAGAATATAGTAAAGGGAGGGTGATAAGCATGAATTTGCAATGCACTGGTGTCTTTTGCTCCCTTGGGACAAGAATCATTTTTGTTAGCTGTAAATCTATGCTTCATACACTTATCTCATATCCCCCAGGACTCTAACCTCATATATGTTTCTGTCAAGTATTTCTTGCAAATTCTTGCAATGTTATTTGAGAGAGATTTCCCTGGCCATGGCTGTGTCCAATCTGGACTATTTCTGATTGGGCTGAGCCAGAAAGTTTTTCCTGCAAATGTGTTCCTCAAAGAATGCCACATATTGGTAGGCAAATCCTTTTGCTTCCCCACTTCTAAAATGAGGTAATTCTAAATAATACTATATATCTCTAGTATTCTTTACCAGGAAAAGATATCAACAGTAAAGCTCATTTAACTGCAGAGGGTGGACTTTCTTTTGGGGATTGCTATTGATAGGCTTCAAAAAAAAGTTCCCAGAGAACAAACCTTCTAAGCATTCATCGTAGGTAGTCGCACTTGCATGATCCATCATAAGTAGTGCAAGTGATTTGTAGGGACGTCTCGAATTCCTCACTGAAAGGCTTTAGATCCCATATGAGCAATGTTACTGCACCCAACTGGGGATACCATGTGGGAAGATCATTTAGCAAGGGCTAATCTCAATAGGAGCTGAATATGTAGGTTTAAAAAATACAGTAAAAATCATATTGATATTAATTCCCTTCCAAATATTTTTCTTTCCTTTGAGTAAACCTATCCCTTCATTCTTATAACTTTCCAAAGCAGTTCTGGAAGGTCTTGCTTCAAAACATGTGATCAAAATATAGTAATCATACCTGAAATAAAAAGTTCTGTTGACTAAAATTTTGCACCATGTCTTCATCTACCTTATTCACCAGACCTCATACCAGGCGATCTCTGTCTGTTTCACATAGTCAGAGTGACTGTGAAAAGTTAATATTTCAGGGATGGTCAAATAGCTCAGCAGACTAAAGCACCAGCAAGGAGGCACAGTGGCCAAGGATTTGATCCCTGGCCTGCGGGGCTGGTCCCATGCCCAGAGGATACCCCAGGGACAGCAATTGAGACTGGGCATGGTGGCTCACACCTGTAATCCCAGCCCCTGGGAGGCTGCAAACAGGAGAATCACTAGGAGTCTGATCTAGTAGTGAGACCCTGAACACCCTGTAGACACTTCACTAAAAAATACACTAAAAAATTAAAAATAAAAGTTAATATTTCAAATGCATTCTTGCATCCAAGAGCCATTATATTGACATTAAAGACACTCATGAAAGAGCACTTTCAGAAATGCTTCAAAAAGAGGTTAAAGCAATGATGGGATTAGTGTGTTTGAAAAGGAAGGATTTTGAAGGAGGATTAATGTCAGTGTTGCTTTACTGCGATAAATCTTTTAACATTCAGTGGATCATCTGCATCCTGCAGTCTTTCAACTATACAGAGGAGGAGACCATAAAGTTAGGGGGACAGCAAGATGGCTTTGGAATGATTTATTGTGTAGCAGCAGAATACTAAGTCTCTCTGCAGGGGATCTCGTGCTCCCATCCACTGGGGGCTCCCTGTACTCTCAATCACTCTGAGCAGAATTCTGGGGCTCCAATCCAAGACAGTAATTAATAGTTAAGTCATATCAAAAGAAAATGAAATGGCTTCACATTAATTGTTAATTGTAAATTATTATACACAGATGTATATAAACCTTGAGGAATTATTGTTTCTACCTTTTTACTTAAGAAAACAGAACTTGGTGAGTAGAAATTATGTGTAAATTGGTAACCATCTTGAAGTTTCTTGTTTGCTTAGACTGCTATAGGCTACATAGCAAAGGTTAGCCTCAAACTCATGGTGATATGGTTTTCTTAGGCTCCAGTGCTGGGATTACAGTCATGCATAGCATTCCTAGGTAAATAGTTATTTTTGTTATGCTCCCTTTTTCATGATTGATAAAGAATCAGATTATTGGAAGTATTGTTTTTTTTTATTTCTGAACTCTGTAAATGTCTTTTAATTATTGATGAATAAAGATTCATCATATTGAAAAATCATGTTATGTAGAAACATGGTCATAAGAGAGAAACAAGATTCAGAAACAAAAGCCTTAAATTATTTAATGTTACTGCTTTTGAAATATGCAAATAGCCTCAAAATGTTCTTTAAGGAAATCTCAAACTACAACCTCGGTCTTTATGAATGGGTTATGTGAAGTTCTTCTAGAAGTAAAAAATTATTAATGATATTTCAGCTTATTTCCTTTAATACCTGAAAAACAATGTAATAGGCCATTTTTAATCTAATAATTGATGTTTGTCTTTAATTTCTCTTATTGCACATAATACAAAGTAAACACAATAAGCATTGTATTTGTTACCTGCAGTTGAGGAGGCAGAACTATGGATTACAATAACAGATCTATTTTAGTTAACTGCTTACAGTGTGTAAAGCATTTGCAATAGTTAATTTTGACAAGTACCAGTATATAGTAGAGTGGTTTGGAAAACTAAAATTAAATAAATATTTCCAATTTTTCTATTTTTAATCAAAATATGCCATTATGGTACTAACTCTGAGATACTTTCTAGGATTTAAAATCCATTTAAAATGTTTTCTTGCAACGATGATTTAAAAGTTAGACAGATAGCCTTTGAAATGTATAAATTATAGAGGAGAAAATCAGCATAGTTTTCTTTTCCTGGGAAGTGTGGAGCAGTTAATATTCAACATGAAATGTCTAATCTTTAAATACATTATAATCTAACTGCTTAGGATAATTTTTGCTTTAATACCTTAAGAGTCTTCAAAGCCTGAAGGATGGGATTATTAAGATGGAATTTTAATGTCAAAATTATCAGAGAAGTGAACATATTGCTAGTGTTCATATAAATTGTGTTCAATTTTTGTATGATTTGTTCAAAAAAGAGATGAGAATATATTTGATTATAACCAGTAAGTAACCCCAAGTTTGATCAGATGACTAGAGGTCACTGCTACATAAGTGATGTCAACTTCAGAGATTAGACTATCTAAGAGCTGAATGTACTCTAATATATAAAATGCACCTGCAGAGATATGCATAAAAATTTAGTCAGGAAGTAATTAAACTGTTTGGATTTTTGTGGTAAAATATAAATGGAAATTAAGAAAAAAAAATTAAAGTAAGAGTAAGTGATGATTTCTTTGGAAAGAGTTCAAAATACAGAAAACATTTCTCAATTTTCATTTATTAAAGCTTTAGGATAACACAAAACTAACATATGCACAACAGATTTCTAAACTTAAAGCCTCTTACATTTTTCAGACTTTCATTAGTGTTCAGATTAATCTATGATATAAAATTTGCTTTGGTGAGCCAACTAATATGAAAAGAAATAACAAGATACCATTTAACTGTACTATTTTTGGCAATTGTTTCAAAGCAAGTATATACTTTGTAGCATTTTTATAATCATGCTTGTCAGTTTCTTAAGGAGGATTATCTCTGTAGCAATATAAAGTCTCCCTTCTACATTACCAAATACCTACAACGCTGTGTTCATACATAATCATTTAGAGCTATTAATAGAAACTATAATAAGCAATCAATACACATTCAAACTTACAGTTGTATTTTTTATTCCACTGATGAAGGGCTGTAAAAACTCGTCTCATACACTGGCCTTAAGACACAAAAGCTCAGTAGGTACCCTTTATGGAACAATTCACATTTGTAATTTATGAATGCTCTTTTATATTCTTTCAGGATATAAATATACAGTTACATTTTCCCTTTCCCCCAGTGCTACATAATTATAACTTGTAATATGTAAATATTTATGAATTCACAGGATCTTCACTAGGAGAGAAGAAAGTTATACTTGCAGATTTGTCTAATATTTTCAGGATACTATACTTATTATTAGGCTTTATATTGTGTTGCAAAATGTAAAAATCCATTGCTATAAATTTCACTTGTCTAGAAAACATACTGTCTGGAGATTTGAATATTATTTCAACATCATTTATTGTTAGAGAGAGAGACATTACAAGCTTGGTTAAAAAGTTTACTATTTTGCTGTTTTGTTAAATATGGGAGAAATATTCTAGATGATATTTGTGTTGTTTTAATATTAAAATCATGTGGTACTAGAATTTATATTATTCCAGAGATCATGTAGTCAGAGAATCCATGTTCCTATTTGACAGTGGACCACTGAAATGCTATTTGGGGATTCAAAGACTCTCTATTGGTCCAAAGAAAAAGGCCCTTGCTACTGAGAAACTTATGACATGGCCCAAGATGGAGTTCTGGTGATGAGGGTGCTATATATTTGTGACTACACAGTTAGTACAGTTATCTGTAAAAAAAATAAAAAAATAAAACTTGAGGTTATAAACAAAAAAAAAAAAGAAAAGAAAATGGGAAGATCCCCTGTTCTTTGATAGGTAGAACCAAAATACTGAAATGATCATACTTCCAAATTTGTCAGACATAACCATCCAGCAGAAAGGTATAAACATGAGGTATAAGAAGTGAAGCCATATTAATATGCTGAGCTGTAAAAGGCTTAAGTCAACAACTTCAGACATTGTCAGTCCTGTGGCTACCTCACTACCATTATGGACTTCTGGACTCTATTGGATTACTTTGCTGAATTCACGCACCTACAATATTTGAATAATGGAATACCCATCTCTGACAGTACTAAACAAAAAAAGGATATAAATGAAGGATCATTTTGTAGTTAAAAAACATATGTGTATATATATAAAAGCTATATATACAAATTAGTATAGATATACAGCTACTTTCTCTTAATTCAATGAGAAGAAATATTTGTACTAGTAGTATTTAGAGAAGATATCATGTCTGCATTTTGTACTATGAATAACTACTATGAAAACAACAATATGTAATATATTAATTATTATAACTGTCCTACTAACCTGTTTTGAAATTGTCTCATTACTATTTCTGTATCAATAAAATTAATTAAAAATGTTTAAAAATTTAAAGGAAGAAAAGGCTACAAAGCCCAGAACCCTCCCACTGAACTGTCGAACAGAATGCTTCTTACTGTTTGTTAACACACTTGCTTAGAACCTGCTTTTCATCACTTTCCTCAGTCTAAATAAATCCTTTATTTCAAGTGTGTAACCTTTTCAGGTATTTCAAGGTCAAAACTGTTTTTATTTTATGGCACTTCTATTTTTCAAGTCAAATCTTGTGAATTGCTCCTCTTCTTCTTCACTATATAGCTATAGTTTGTCTTTTTCCAAAAATACTTCTAGTATTAAGTCCTCTAGATGCAAAGTAGAATAATTACTTTAAAACACAATTTATGTCTATGTTATGCAAAGCATATGGTATTTTTACCTTTTTAAATCAAACTGGTGTGACATGGCTGTAGATTTTTAAGGTATGAATCATTTCATCTGTTTCAAATTCCCAGTGTTTATTAATTTCATCATCAGATCATAAGAACTGTAACTGTCAGCCAAGACTTTTATTAAGCATGCTATTGAAAATCACTATAAAACTAAATTCATCAAGAAAGGAAGAGAAAAATGTCTTGAATCTTGCCTAAAAATGTAGTATATCTACAGCGTGTTAATCTGTTAGTTTGAAAAAGCTCAGAGGTTAGATTTTTTATTCAGTAATAAAGATTACCTTTCTTTAGAGACAGGGGTCTTATAATCTGCAGTTATCCCTTATATGAGATTTGTTTCAAGTTAAAGAAGTTTTACATGGGGAGCTGAGCATTGCACAGCCAGGCTTCCCAGGAAGAGTAAACTCTTCTGCTACTGCTGTGTCCAGATAGAGTGCTCTCACTTGTTCTTCTTGGGAGGCACCTCTGCCTCTTCAGAGTAAGCTGAGGTCCCATAGGTGAAACGCACACACTCTTTAGTGGTTACCATTTAACATACTGATTTGATTCTTCACTCAATGTTGAATGATTAATTGTATCTTCTCCAAATCTAGCTTGTCACAATGTTCGATGTGTATCTTCTTACTAATCACCTTTTGTATCATTTCTATTTAATTCTCCCAACAACATCAGTGTAGCATCACTTTTTAAAATTTTTACATGACATTAAAGAAGTCTCAAGATTGGAGAGATTAACTAGAAATAACCCAAGTTTAAATAGATGGTTAAAATGAATAATATAGCAACATCTGCCCTTAAGTTTGATTCCAATGTCTAAATACAAGGTGAAAGTTGGGGGTATTGCCAAGTGGCTTGCTTAAGCACCTGCTGGTAAGGGCAAATCTGGAGTTTCAATCATAGTACATAAATAAATAAATAAGCAAATAAATAAATGCAAGGACAGTGTCCATTTTCTCTGTGTTACTGGCTCCCTGCCCATTCTACTACCAGTCATTCTCTCTCTGGGTCATAAAATTCCAATTGCATAAACAACTAAATGAAGGCAGAGTTTCTATGCCTCCATCCATCCCAGAGAACTATATGTGTTTTCACCAGTCTACCATACTATCAAGAAAATCAGTGACAGGAATTTGAGCTAATAGCTCTCTGTGACGTGTTATTGAATTTTTACCAGAACATATGCTTGAGATGCTGTGATGTAATTTTTACAGAATAGCTATTATAGTCATAGTTATTAAGGCTAGAATTCTCAGCTCCTCCTATAAGTTATTGATTGTTTGCTTTTAGTGATATTTTATCTCCTGGAATTTCTTAATTCATTGCAAAGATGCAAAAATTATGCACACTCTCTTTTCATGTCTTTTAAGTCAATTTTTTTTTTTTTTCCTATAGTGTCTTGCTATGCAGCTAATAGTCATAGTGATCCTTCTGTCTCAGCCTCCCAAGGACTGTGATTATAGGCCTGCAGCAGCATGCCTAGTTTCATTGGAGGGCACAGCACTCTTGGGGTTCCAGGGCCAGGACGGCATGTGGTACTGGGGACTAAACATGGGTTCTTGCACTAACCATTCTCTGAGCTATCTCCCATACACACACATTCATTTCTCTCATGAGTATAATTTTTCTGTCAAGAAAGAGTGCGCTTTCATGAGCTAGCTGCTATTTTACTATCACTCTCTCCTTTCTCTGTCTTAACATGATCCATCATACTTTCTCTTCTTTTTAATTTGGAGAACAATTTAAGCATTTCTGCACCGAATTGTATTTACCTTGTTTCTAAGCACTGTTAAAAGCAAGGCTGCCATACTCTTCAGATAACAGATGAACGACTAATTCAAAATAAACTGATAGGAGTAAAATATCAATAGATATTTCCAAATTGCTCAACTGATTTCTTTACTTATTCTATCTAAAATAGTATGGTTATTCTCTCTGTACCATCCTCTAATATTAGCTTATTTTAATTATATGTGCTAATTTGTACATCTATATTTATCCATATATTTTGATTTTATAAACAATACAAATTCACAATTTTCTTTGGCATTTTGCAATTCTCATTTAGTTCTCACATTTATTCCTCCTAGACTCACTCACTGAGCCATTCTGTAATTTCTGAATATTATAGCTCATTTATGTAGCTCAGAATTCTTCCATGAATTCTGGATGTTGTTTGAAAGTTTCCAGATTATATATATGTATATACATTCAAGGATATATTCTTCATCATTTACCAATTTGATCATCCCTTAAGATTTTCCCTAGAGTTATTGTTTTTAAATACATGAATTGGGAAAAATAATTATACTGTGTGCACATTTAAATAGTTTTAAATGATGTAATCATCATAATATGCATCTATGTTGCACTTTGTAAAGATCTTCTTCATACTTCTCATTACGAAGAGGCTATGATTTCTGTTATAAAGATGAATAAAAAGAGACTCTAAGATATAAGGTATCCCAAAGAACCTTCTAGATGGTTGCATGTATGGGATTTTAATTCCAAATATGATACCGTTTTCACTTAAGAACACTGTTCTGTAAAAAATATCTCATTTATGATTAATTCATTTCTTAGTAGAGGCTGGGCATGTGAAGAGATTTGGGCATTTCTGGAATCCTCCTGTCTATAGCCTTTTTGGCCTCAACAAAATGTCTTCCCTCACTAAAAACTCACTAATTAATTCTATTGAATTAAGACTTTTAACATCTAACAGTCCTCTATTCAAAATCCAAATACCCTTGGAGATTTAATAATCAAGCTGTTAAGTAATTAAACCTTAGTAAGAATTAGCTTATCAGATTGCTTTTCATCAACCTCTAAGTGAGGAGCAATGGAGCACAAAGACTAAGAAATGGGGTAGGGTTGGAGCCAAATCCCAGGCAGTTGTGGAGGAGGGGGCGGACGGGGTAACACTGTCAATAGCATAAAAGCCTGGGTACTTGGTATAAGTGCTAGGCCGAACTAACAGAACTCTAATATAGATAGCAAGAGAAATCAATTACTTCCTAATTTTGGCATATCATATGTGTACCAAGAGAAGTCAACAGTAGTCCTATATTATTTGAGATTTTACTGCCAGATTTGTCTTTCTCTTTCAATCTATGGTAAAAATAATGTTCTTGTTCTGTAGCTAGTAATGGGAAGGCTAATTATCTGTGTCTGATGCTCCCTGTTCCTGGCTTTTAAAACACTTGCATAAATTTCAACTCAAGAATGAAGGAAGGACTAAACTAAAGAAAATCTCTTATCTTTCCAACTTTCCTAATCATTCTCATTCCTTCCGAGTCCTGGCAACTTTATCCATTCTTGTATTTTTGCTTCTATTTAATATACATACGTTGATCTCACTCAATCCTGACTTCTTTGTACTAGTTTATGTTTTTAATTTACTGCCTTGTATTTTTCCATATTCCTTTATGAGGAAGACTAAGTAGAAGTTATCTTTGCATGCCTAGTCTTTATAATAATATGTGCAACTTGAGCTTGCACTAATGGGTTACTAAATACAAATGTATACAGGAATTATTCAGGCAAGTATGTAAATGTTGGTGTCAGTATAGATCTAAATGACAAGTATTCCTTTCCTTTAAAGTCAACCTGTATATTCACCTAAGTTTTCATTTATTTCTAACTTATATTATTTAAAATCTTTCTCTTCATGATATTGAGGAAGGAACCAAGGTACTCTTCCAAGGCAAGTACTTTACTACTGAGTGATATTCAAAATATCTAATTTTGCATATTTCTAAAAGCAACATACTTGAAAGAAGGGAACAAGACATAAAAAGACATTTTTAACATATGCACAAATGAGTCCCATGAAAACAACAAAAAATCACACACAACAGAAACTGAAACACAAAACATACATCTGCAGTTTCTTAGTTGAAAAAACACACATAATATTGGATTATAAAAACTGTTTAATTTATAATTTTCCAATAAATTATTGTGTTTTATATTCATATGTCATGGATATACTAATCAATGTATTTAATTCCATGAAGTAGAAAAACAATGGGATGTCAAGTCAGTGCTTTGAATAGTACAGGAAATAAAATCTATGAATCTTTCAACAGCAGTTCAAAACTCTATTAGTATTATTTAAAAGAAATATTTAACTGATATTTCTGGTATTGGACAGATACAGGTCATATTCCATAGTGCAGTATTTTTAAAATTGGCCTTCTACATGAAAGTATTCATCCATTTATTTGAGACTTTATTTATCATAAATTATACATCTATATATATTCATAAATTATATATATATATATATTTATCTCTCAGTTCAAATACATAACTGTATACACTTGACTTCAGTATTCTATTTCAGTCTCACAATGTGTCATCTGACTGTATCTGTGTTTGACAAATGAATTGGAAGACCACTAATGCTTTGTAAATCTTGAGAATTTTACAAGTTTTGACCAAGTAGATTGCAGAATTGTTTTTTGAGTTTCTGCCATGAAATGTCTAATAACCCTGTCATTCTTCAGAAACTACTGTGTTAATAAATTCTGACAATGTGAAAACATAGTGAGAAGAGGAATTTTTACTTCCCATATAGATTTTATTCCAAGTGGTAAAACACAGAAAAACTAAAAAAGAAACACTGTAATTGGATCAAATATACTATTTTTTTCACATCAATATTATTTGCTGAATTTCTATTATGGAATTTCGATTTTCTTTAAATATCTGAGGAAATAAAGCTTATATTTCCATCTTCGAAGCCCAGAAAAAAATTTAAAAATTTTATCATAATACATTTTTATATTTTAGAATTGTTGATACTCATTTTATTTGATCGTTTTTATTGTTTTTTTCCAATTAGTTCCATACTGTTTAACATTAAATGAATTAGTAATCTTAATGGCTATATTTTATCATAAACGACAAATGGTAGACTTTGATGTTTTATTATAGGAAAATGTAAATGAAAAGTGAAACACACACACACACACACAGACATGGTTTTCTTGTTCAAACTCCAGTTATGATGTTAGTAAAATAAAAATATAAGGAAAAGTTGAAGTTAATCCACTGTCTTCTTTATTACAGAGAATCTGGTATTATTTCAGCACACTTAACAGCTATCCAATCTTGATTACTTCTTGAAAGATCAGTACCACACATGCTTAACTTTCTCACAAATCCAAAAGAAATCTAATCCCCTAAAAAATATATTAAAAATAAACACATATCACGTTTCTTTCTGGTGGCACTAAAAGCCTTGTCCTGTAGTTCCTTAAATCCTCAAGTGACAACACTCTGCTCTGGTGGCATCAGAGCAGTTCTGGAGATGTTGCTTTACAAGCTGTGCATGAGCAGCACCCCCAGAACTCTAGAATCACAGCCCGTAGCAAAGAAAGCTTTCGGTCTTGAGGTAGTGAAGAGCGGATGGTGGAAAAGAGCGCCACATCCTGTGCTTCTGAAGTCGGATGACCACCGCCACAGCGTGCCTTGAAAGAGCAGAGCCCATGCGTTTCTTTCACCACACAGCACCTAGTAGTGCTCACTCCAGTGGGTATAAGCGATGTGATTCCCAGCAGCTTCTCCCCAGATTTTGCCAGCTCTAGATAAGTCTGACACCTACGTTTAAATATTTAGTAGTTTTTGAAAATAAAAAAAGAAAAGATGAATTCCTTTTTCAAAGTAAGACCTAAGGAGTAGAAGAAGGTGACTGTTGGAGGGAAAGGAAGATGAACATGGTCCACCTACCTTGTCAATTTCATGTCACCAGAACATCAAAAGGTACGATTTGCAGAGAGCTGCTTTCTGCCTGAGTCTTTTCAGTGTGGTTTCACATCACAGTCATCTACTCAGGCCCGCCCAGCAAATTGCACCCTTGCAATGTATGCACTGCTTGGACATAAAGCATTCCTGTTTTCAGTTAATTAAGACACCACAAGGTGCTTTCTCAATTACAAAGCCCCCAAACCTCACAAATAAATGATCTTAGGATATTATCCCTGAGCCGCTTCTCCCTGCATATATTTTTTACTTCAGTGCAATCCATAAACAAACTTGATATCCAAATAACATCAAGCATAACTCGACACGAGCAAACCAACATGGTAAAGCAAAGCACTCACAACCCACTGCTGTTTTTAATTCTTCACATTCTTCTTCATATCTCTTAGCACGTTTTGTTTAGCACATTGCTCCGAGCAAAGACAATTCCTGTCTTTCATTTTCTCTCCTATTGAGAGAGTAGTCAGAAAAGCAGTTTCATCCATGAGATATAATGAATATTTTCATAAATGTCATGGAAGTCAATTATCGTCTCAACTTTATCTGCGTATCAAAGTGACTAAGATACAATTATAAAACCATAAACAATGATTATTGGTAAATCCAATATTTTTCATTTTTAAGAAAAGGTAACATTTACATGAACATAAACATATTTTTATAACCTGGAAACATATTTTCTATGTTAATGTAGAACATTATTTAAGCACATGTATGAATATAATTTAAAAGTAGTAAGGTTTTTCCAAAAAGGAATACATTCAGATCTTCTGTGCTTTTGGTTTAAAGCAATAATGGTATCAACTCAAGTTACAAGTTATGTTAAGTCTCTCAATTCCCAGTTAAATTTGACTTTTCAAAATATCTGCTAAAGTTTACTGTGATTCTGAAACTTTATTGAGAGACAACCATTCCCCAAATCATTACTAAACATATAGAGCCTTATATTGTTTGTTTAAAGTAGTAAACATCTTTATTAAAATCCAGAAGTAATCATTAAAAATTAAAGTATCATCTACATAGTTAGATAAAAATGATCAAAGACATTACAGTGTAGCTTTCAATTGTATATTTTTTACTGTTCAAAAGAGTACATTTAGGGAACCTGTTGGTCTTATTTTAGATGAAGTTTTGCTGGAATCATCCAGAGAAGCATCTTCAGGAGCCAGGGGAGCAGGTGCAGCCTCCTCTGCATCACGGCATTGGCACTGGCTGCACCCACGGTGGAGCTTTCTCACAGCCTGCTGATCTGGTGCCTTTGGCCTTGAAACTGAAAAGAATGCATGAGAGTTGTTGTCCTGTACTCTTTGTATAGCAGACTTAGGGAGAATTTCATGATAGCTGTTTGACCAATCTTGCTTCTCCTGGAGGTGCTGTTCCAAAGACATTTGTAGAGCTGCCCAGATAGCTGGGGCTGGCTGGCTCAGCAGACTAAGGTGCCTGCTTAGGCAAGCACAGCTACTGGGGTTCAGTCACCAATGTGCCATGTAGCTCCACTCCCACGACACATTGAGACAACAACTGAAACTGGGTGTGGGGGCTCAGGCCTGTAATCCCAGTGCTTAGGAGGCTGAAGACTGGAGAATCACCATGAGTCTGATCTGTGCAATGAGACCTGATAGACCCTGGATGAAATACTGAAGAAGAAAAAAAAAAGAAGATATTTTGGCTTCCTTTTTAGCTTCAGTGTCTCAGAAGCTGGCTAATATGTAGATTTTCTTTTCATTTTTTTTGCTTTTCTTTGCACACATTCCAGGGTGTGTGTGTGTGTGTGTGTGTGTGTGTGTGTGTGTGTGTATGTGTGTGATTGTATATGCTTTTAGTACCCATCTTCACATTCATTTTACTTTGTGACTTCCATTTGGAGAGAGGGGAGATTCTTTCTTCACCTTCAGGTGAAGAACACCCCCTTTTTTTCAAGACAAGGTCTTTCAGTTCAGGTTGGCCTCAAACTCATGGAAATCCTCCCGCCTCGGCTTCATGAGTTCTGGGATTATAGTTGTGCACCACTACACCTAGCAGTCACCCAGTCCTATAGTTTCAAATACCAAAGTATGTGATCTTTCAAAGGAAATGAATGGTCTAGAGTGGTCGCAGCACCTCATCTGCAGGCAGGGGCCAAGTCACCCCAGCCAAAGTTTGGCAAATTGTCAGCAGACATATAACAGCGAAGAGCACACCCACTACAAATATTTGCTTTTCAATAAAAAGCTGTTTGTATCTCTGAAAGCTTTGTTATTATTTTTTTAAAGGCAAAAAAGGTTAACCTATTATTTTTTTAACTTAAGTATTCAGGATTCATTACAGTGCTGGCCCTTGGCCATAAGTACGTGGGTTTGGGGTTGCGGTTTAGGTGCTTGGTCTCTAAAAGGTTCACCACTATGATCTAGGGATTCCATTTCTGCAAAGCAGAAGTTAACAGCAATTTGCTTATGGAAGAAAACATTAGTGATTCACAACTTACATATAACAGTGTAATTATCTAATAGTATAGTAGTGAAATTTAAAGAAATATGTGTGAACACCTATAAAGTGGATGTTTATATTTATTGTCATTTTCCTTTGGAACCTCAGAGAAATCTTCTTCAGAGACTGAAAAATCAAAAATTTGAAGTGATTTTTAAAAAACATTTACCTAAGCATTTATACACAAATCACATAACTGTGAGAAAAATCGAAGAAGACAGAAGTGAAAGAATTTCAAGGGTGCTAGTGATAGTGATGCCACCAAGAATAACAGAGAAGCTATGGAAAAGGGTCTTACTTGTGCCCTTATTTCTAACCCTTAGTGTCTGGCTGGTGCTACATTCACACTTATATGACAACAAACAGAATTTCTCGTTCAAAATTGCTAACGGTACAGGACAGTATAATTCTACTGTAGAAAGACAACTGGTGGAGCTTACTCAAGATTCGGCCAGAACCCAAGCTATGAAACAATGCTGCTCTGAACATTGATCTTGGGTCATGTGTTAGATTTAACCCTTAGAAGATGATCTTCAGAAAACCCAATAGTCGAAGCAATGCTACTGCGAAGTTCCCCGAAGTAACTCAGTCACTGGGTAAGGAATAGAAGAAAAAAACGTACAGTTTTGATGCTGGTGTCAGTAGGTCCTTCTTTGGAATGTCTCAACGCTTAGTGATTCCATTATCTCTTCTGTGTGGGAAAAGCCTAAGCATTGGGTTTGACTTGCCCACCTCTTGACATCTGATGGTACAAGGCACACATGCAAATTAGCATAGCACGAAGTCATGAAGTGCATCAATAGGACAGCATGGTGTCACACAGTTGAAAATAAAACAACACATTGCCTACCTACCACAGGGAAAGTAAAGATAATGGTGCAAGAAAAGTAGAAATTGAAAAAAGTATGTATACTTAAAGAAAAAAGATAAAACAGCATCAGTTAACTTTAAAGAAGATACAAACAGACATCTGCATATGAAAATAAATTTTTATTGAAATAAAGAATTGAACAGATATTTTGAATGGTCAGTAAGGATTCTGCTATGGGACAACACATGTGAGCTGAAAAAATTCTAGTGAAAACACACAAAAAGGATGAAGAAGACATTTGAATTTGAATATAAGAGAAAAGCATAAAACAGAATCTAGAAACAGAAATTATAATATTTCAAATTAAAATTCCAGAATAGTTTGTAAAATATAAGAATGACACACTTCAAAATGAATGGGTGCAGTCCAACAGAAAAAGTATACTTAAGAAAACAAGAAAAGTTTTATAAGTCATTAAAAAGCAAAGTGAAGGGGCATTGGTGAATATCCATGAAATACTATGTGGTTTATATTGGTTGATGTCAAGTTCCCAAAATTGTTATGGACACATTTAGATTTTTATATATAAATTAACTCATATTTCTAGAAATGAATACTTCAGATTTTGCATATATTATGGTAATAAATACAGGCTTTGTTACAACTTTTTCTAAACCATTGCCTAAAAATCTTAAGTGTTTAGAGCTAAGGAATTTAGGAAAGACATTGCATCTTGGAGGCTCTATATTTATGAGATTAGTCCACTAATGAGATTAAAGCTGAATACAGCTGTAGGAGCTGGGGGGGGTGGTTGGAAGAGGCCATCACTGGAGAAATGCATTTGGAAGTTGTCTCCTTCCTCTGTTTCTGTTTCTGTTTCTGTCTCTGTTTCTGTCGCTGTGTCTCAGTTACTCTTCTCTTGCTGCTGAGACAAATAACTGACACCACAAATGAAGGAAGGAAATGTTTCTTTAGCTCACAATTTGTGGAGGTTTCAGTTCATATTCAGCTGGCTCCAATGCAGAGTAGCACATGGCAGAGAGCACCCATTCACGGAGGTGGTGAAGAGCAAATAGAGGAGCCGCACCAACAATGGCTATAGAGCGTATGCCTGTGTCCTTTAAGTTGCAGTCAGACTATCTGCCCCAGGTTTGGTGTAGTACTCACGCCCATAATCTGAATAGCACTCAGAAGCATGATTCCAGGGGACCATGTGTTAATCATAAAGTCTCCACGACTTCATGAGGCTTTGGGGGGGACAACTAGACACAAACTATGACACTCTGTCTCTGTCTCTGGTTCTGGCTCTGGCTCTGGTCTGTCTCTATCATCTATCTATCTATCTATCTATCTATCTATCTATCTATCTATCTATCTATCTGTCATCTATCTATCTAATCTATCTATTGATCATCTATATCTTCTCTCTCTCTTTCCTTTTTGCTCTCGTTCTCTCTCTCTCTCTCTTTCCACTTCTTTAGCTCCTCAGCCACTATGAATTATGCATCATTCTTCCTCATACCTTATACATTCTGATATGATATTCTGGCCTTGATACCAGCCAACCATAAATTGAAATTTGTGAAACTGAGAGTTGAATTAGAAATTTTCTTTCTTATTTTGCAGGTGTCAGTTATTTTGGCCCAGTGATGTGAAAATAACTAATGTAGGATATAGGTACTCTGAGATGTATCCATTTCCTAAGAATTTCCTCTGTATTAGGTTCTTCACAGCATGACCTGACCAATATCACTAGCATTGCCCCAGGACTTGTTTGAAGCACACGTCTTAGACTTGTGTACAGATCTACTGTTACAGAAGTCATGGAAATGCACTCGGCAATCTCATTTGAAAAGTATTTCAAATGATTCTGAAGTTCATTAAAAATTGAAGTCCACTGCTCTGGGTCATACATGTATTGATCTATTTATTCCATTTGCACATTTGATTAAGAATAAAGTCTCACTTTAATAGTAAAGTGATTTATATGCAGAAACAATTGTATTACATTGAAAGTGAGAGGCAGTGCAAAGAGAAAGATCACTTTTGGAAGCCAAGTTTAATCTCAGTATAATATTGATCTCTGGGAAATTTATTGGCCTACTAAAATAGTTTCAGATGGTAGAAAACCTCAAAAATGCCTGCTTATTCTTCTTAAACAGAAAAAGTGTATAAATTTCCTGTCCTATTAAAATTACCTTAATACAGAAGACATTAACACTATTTTACAAGTTTAAATTGTCTCACACATGTGAGGTAGACATGGGTGCTAACACCAAAGCAGTCATTAATAGTAGCCTAAGATCACAATGCAGATTATCTGTAAAACCAATTAAATATCCCATGACCCTGTAGAAGGTACACACTTGCCCTGTGCTTACTCCTTCATCTAAAATATGAGATAATAATATATTGCTTCATTATTTATGGAAACTAATGATAATTGCTTTAGAAATTTCTTTGGACTTTCCATGTCCCCTGCATCCAAATAGTGCTGCAATATTTCAGACAATATGACCACAAATGCACATTCCAAAAAAATACGCATTTGACTGAGTACTTGTGGATTTAATCATGTAAGCCCATTGATTTCCACTATAATTTCAAACTGTGTTCACATAAAATAGATGTTCCAGGGATATAGTAAATATCAGCACTAAGAATTATCTAACTACTTCAAAAATCTATGCACATATTGTCAAAGTATTATTTGTGTGCATTTATTTTCCACATGGTACCATAAGAAAAGTTGATGAAATGAACAAAGGATTCATTTATTCTTACTATAGTAATTAAAACATTATTCCCTTCAAATACTGTCCCCTCAGTTTCTAACACAAAATAACTTCATAAAATACTTTTAAAACATTGTTTCCAACTGAGTATTTGCGAACAGTAAACAGCATAACTAGTGACATTCAGTAATTCACAAGAAACCACAAGTTAGTATTGTCTCATGAAAGTTTTATTCCAGACAGACCTGATATGATTGTTAGTAAGCTGTTGTAACTTAACCTAAAGTATTACAGCATCTTTTAAAAGAAAGTCCCCTTCCTGCTGTTTTACACTTTAATTACTTCTATAATCGACTCATTAGTTGATTCACTTATCACTACAGGCAATAAGTACCTGTTCTAAGTAGGAGGGAGCTAATTGAAGCTGTGGTCTGAATGCTTTCTGGTGAAATCCCAGCAGCTGGTTGCTCAGATTTGGGGGTATCTGAGGCTTTTCAAAGTTCATACGTTAAATATTTGCAAACTAAAATTATACCACTGTCACTATTTATTAAATACTTTCCAAATAATTTGGAAGAAATAATTATTTCCTATACTACTTAGTTGATCTTTTCCTTTCCCAGATTCAATTTGGTCTTAACTCATGAGCCTTGAATTCCTTAATATTATGCCTTCCTGGCTAAAGGCAATATCAACCACTGTGCATGCTACCAAGTGTTTCTGTACAGTATACTGTCATGCTAAATGTTATACCTTGAAGACCTAGTGGTTCGTTCTTACATTTTGATACAACTCATTCATCTGGTTCTGTTTTATAAGACTACCAACGAGACAATGGTAGCACTGCATAATGAAGAACCCATATATCAAATTATAATAGCCTTATAACTCTCTGAAAGCTTTAGATTTTCCTCAGTGCTGAATATCAATTAATGGAAGTTTGAAAGTAGAAAACAGTGAGGGCAAACTGCTTATTCGAAACTTCTTCCCTGCTCTTGACTCCAAGCATCTGTTTTCAGGCAGCCTGAAGAGGATTCCTTAGGTAGCTTCCCACAGATTGGGAGCTGCTACCTTGCCCTCCCTTCCCTTGGAGGTTTGATTGAAATTTAATGAAACAAAAAATCAAAGTGCTAATAAACAAGAATTGAAATAATTAATGAGCAGTAATTTTTATACTTTCTACTCTATTTAATTTAAGCACTTCATGGGACCATCGAGGTAACTATAAGTGTTCAAATGGCACAACATGAGGTGGGGCAGGTAATGTTCCCATTTTATATTAGGGAAAAGATCTAGAGAGAGAAGAAGAATACAGTCTTGATACCAGCTAGAATCATGAAAGATGAACTGGCTGCCTGACCATTTAACATAAGAGCAACATATTGGACATGGAGTGTTGGCTATTAGGAACTCTTCCAGGCATCTGAATGATTTTTCTTACTTCAGCTTCACAGCAATGAAAACATTACCATATCAACTGCAGGACAACTAAATATATTGTAGGACAAATTTG
Organism: Ctenomys sociabilis; assembly: GCA_004027165.1. Classification (NCBI taxonomy): domain Eukaryota; kingdom Metazoa; phylum Chordata; class Mammalia; order Rodentia; family Ctenomyidae; genus Ctenomys; species Ctenomys sociabilis. The sequence continues at coordinate 20,969 of PVKA01021711.1, forward strand.
TATCTCTAGTAAGAGGTAGAAAAGTCTGTTCCCTTGAATATAGTTTATAAACCACTTTTGCTATTTAACTTGATTCGTGAACCAGGTAGAATGACTAATTTAGCATTTTAACTACATTTCAGAATATTAAAAAAATAATTAAAATGGTGGAGAACAGAGTTCTAGTCCTACATTTGAATTTAACAGTTGTTATTGTAAATAAAATAAAACATTAGGTGGTAGCTTTTTTCCATGATTATAATACAAATGAACTGTGTACTATCTGTATAATGTCATTTGTTAGCTACAAATACTTTTATTCCTATTTCTATACATTGAATATAAAGCAAACTGAAAAGTAGATTAGGTAAAGGAAGACAGTAACATTTACACTTATGATATAATAGCCTATTCCCTTTGAAATCATTTCATGAATCCACAACATTTATTACATGTCTAATAACTGCAGGCATTATTTAGAAACTATAGATATAGTGCTGACTAAGAGGCAGGGTCCTTGTTTTGCTTATGTTTACTGTATAGATGTTTGGCTTAGGGGAGAGTTGGAACAGGGAGGAAAAATATCAGAAGCACAGAGAGTGGTAAATGACAGGTCATCATGAAAGATTTCCCCACGGTGGAGGCGTGTTGATGAATATTCTTCAGGAAAAATGAAGGACTACTGTGATTATAGAGCTATGTGATGTGCATTCTGGGATAATGAAGGTGCAAGCAAAAGACCATAATAGAGAGACAGAGCATCTTGGGAGCACTGGGAGAATGAGAGTGGTAAGGAATAAAGAAAGTGGAGGCACCGTGGTTGGATCCCCAGAATCACGTGCTGTGGGTACGTGCTGCTTCAGCCCCTCCCCCGGGGCGGGCTGAGCAGGCCAGAATCCGGAAGTAGTGGCAAACACCTGTAATCCCAGCATGGGAGAGGCTGAAAGCAGGAGGATCACCATGAGTCCAGGCTCTATAGTGGGACCCTGTAACGAGCAAATACATTAAAAAACATATCATCTAACAGGAAAATCATCTTTTATCTAGCTGGTCCCTCAATTCAGTGACCAGATGTTTTATACAAAAATGAGAGGGAGTCAAAACTCCTTTCAACGTGGAATCTGGGCACGCAGTTGAATTGCCTCCAGCCATGGCATGCAACAAGCTGCCTGAAAATGAAGTGACAGAGAAGATTGTCCTTGTCAGCCTTAGAAAGAGAAGAGCCCTGCAAGCACCTGGCCTGTCAGAGCACAAATATCTGCTGTTCCGATCCATCTTTTTGTGTATATTTGCTACAGCAGTCCTAGTAAATTAAGCCAAAACATAACAACTTTAAAATATTTACAGCCAACACATAACATCGTACAGATAGTGCACTGTTCACTTGCATTATAATCATGGAAAAAAGCTACGAGCTAATGTTATATTTTATTTACAGTAACAACTGTTAAATTCAAATGTAGGACTAGAACTATGCTCTCTACCATTTTAATGCAGACTTGACCTTAAATATTTATGCATAATATGTAATGCAAAGGATTTTTGTATTATGTCTATAGTGTTACTCAAGGCAGAAATGAATTTATTGAAAATGAGAGAATCTGGCTTTGGAATAAGAATGGAACGAAAGGTAAAGAAATCTCTGTCTTTCTATTAAATCAATGTATACTATTCTTAATTAATATGAGTTATGAAAAATGATAAATTGTACATCATGTATTATATTAGGACATGAATAGACATGATGACATGTGACAGGAAAATAAATAGATATTTCTGTAATAACAGAAAAATGTTTAAGGATTGTGCATTAAAATTATTTGTTTAAAATAGAATGAGTCTCAAAAAGAACTGCAATGCTTAAGTTGTAAATATTTTCAAATAAATGATGAAAAATGACAGAACAAAATGCATGTACTTATGTAGGAATCAAAGAGTGTCATTAGCCAAAAAGTGAATGAAAATTTTTACTGCTTTATTTAAAACATTGTTCAGTTGCCATTTTAATATTCTAGGTGCATGAATTCAACAAAATAATCCAGTATAGGCCAGTAGTCCATCATAGTAGTGGGTTATCCATAGGACTGGCAATGTCAGAAGTTGTTGACTTGAGCCTTTCACAGCTCAGCATATTAATATGGCTTTACTTTTTATACCTTGTTTTTATACTTTTCTGCTAGAATACTCATCTCTAACAAAACTAAACAAAAATATGTGGATACAAAGGAAGGATCATTTTGTATTTGTACATACAAAATATTTAGGATACATATACACATGCTCTCTTAATTCAATGAGAAGAAAGATTTGTACTAATAGTATTTGAACACCATATTTTGTGTGCATCTTGTACTATGAATAACACTAAGAAAACAATATGCAATGTATTAGTTATTAAAATTTGTCCTATTAATTGGGTTTAAAAGTGTCTCATTGCCATCTGTTTCTCAATAAAATTAATAAAAATAAATAAATAAAATGTTATTCAGGTAACAGATGACTAACCTATTTCAAGTGTGTGATTCAGTGCCTACAATACATTCATTTACAGAGGACCCCAGTCATCACCACTAAAATTTTTAAAGTTCTTTCAGTGCCATTATAATTATAACCAGTCACTCTACCTCTATCCTGCTAAAACGTAGAAAGCCATATATTTATTATCTATCTACATGAATTTTACTATTGTATGTACAGCTATATATTCTGTGAATGTATAGAATCCTAAACATTATTTTTCTTTTGTGATATATCCCTTTAAACTACTATTCTGTAACCTTTATCAATACTCAATCATGTTTGTTGCCAAGACAGTCCATTGGATAGTTTCAGATTCCATGTCTCACTCATTCAGAAGGGAGACAGTGGACCATTTCTGGTGTATAATACAATGAATATTAAATGAATACTATGAATATTAACTTGAATACAGTAAGTTCTCACTAATTACTGTGAGAGCATAGGTTACTGCTTCTCTTGGGCACACATCTGCGTCTGGATCATGTGGTGATTTCATATTTAACAGTATAAAGATGTTTTCTAAGCTGGGTTCCCTTTTTTGTGTTCTTAATTGCAGTGCATGAGAATTCTTTTTTCTTTTTCTTTTTCATATTTTTAATGAATTTGGTATAAGATCTCACTACTCAAGTTGAACTCATAGTAATCCTCCTGTTTTCAGCCTCACCAGTGCTGGGAATACAGGAGTGCACGCTGTCTCAGTGGCCAACTCAGGACACCTCAGGGCGGGGCCTGGGACAGAACTCCAGTCCCTGTGCTTGCTGAGCAGGCACTTAGTCCCCTGAGCTATCTGACAAGCCCCAAAATTGTGGTTTCTTGACATCCTATTCAGCATATATATTAGCCTTTAAAATTTTCTCACTGTCTCTGTCTGTTTGTCTGCCTCTCTCTCTCTCTCTCTCTCTGTCTGCATTTCTGTCCTAGTTTATTCAATTGTACATTGAATAATTCTTTGCTTATGGATGCAAGTATCTCTCCAGATCCACAATTTCCACATGTTTTCTCTCCAAGTTATATTTTCACTGTTTTGAAGGCATTGCTGTTAATTTTACTGGTATGCAGATTATTGCCTTTACTATCATTGATACCTGTACTTTTCTTGCAGCATGTCACAAGATTTTGCCTACCAAAATACGTTGGAGATATATTCACTCATGCGTTTTTGAAATCAAGAAAACAAATTTTCTTTTGTTTCATACTTTTGGTTCATTTAGAATTGTTAATTACTGTAACTATGAATCAAATTTGCAACTGAGTCCTTCTCAAGCTTTTACTTATTTTCAAGATTATTATCTGAGTAAATTCATATTTTGAGTTACCTTGTTAGTTTTAGGGTTAGCTTTCTAGTTGCTGTAAAACATTGGCTGGGTTCGTTCCCCTTAGTATGTCGACCAGTTTTGGAAATCTTATGAACTTCTCAACACTGTCTTCTCATACGTGACAACTGTATTTTTTTTTTTTTTCTGAAATTACCTAGGGCTCTATGTTCACATTTTTTGTATTTTAAATTTTTCCCCAATATTTTATAATAAACTTAGTTGGACTTCTTTTTTTCATTTCAGATTGTGCAATATTTGTATATAGAAATTGTATTAACGTTTGTATTTTTATATTATACCTTGAAAATGTATTTAATGGCTTTGGTTGTATAAAGTTTTTCAAGCTTATTAGGATTTGCTATAGGCAAGGCTTAATTTCATTTGCAAACAATCAAGATCAAGTGATCTAAAACTAGAGATTATCTTCTTTCAGATAAGTAGGTCACTACATTTTTAACCCCACTGCTCTGGCTCCCCCTTTTGTGCAGTATTTAATGCAAGTTATGAAAATAGATATCTTTGTCTACCCCCCCCCAATCTCAGTGGGAGTAGGTCCACGTTTTATCAGCAAACATCTTAGGTATAAACTTTTAGTGTTGACCTTTACTGAGTTGAAAATATGTATTCTTTTTTTCATTAGTTTGTATAGGGCTCTATCAAGGTTCTGCTTGCATTTATTAAGGTGATAACATGGGGTTATCCTTGGAAACAGTGTATGAGATTAATTTACTTTTTGATATGAAATCATTTTTACATTCCAAGCATAAGTCCCACTTAATCCTGATAATAATTATTTTTGCATATTTCTGGATATATAGTTAATATTTGGTTAAATTTCTTGGATTCTTACCCTTAGGGATATTAACTGCTCTTTTTTGGTGAGGTCTTTGTGGTTTTCATATCATTATAACATTGGCCTAGTGATTAAATTGAAAAATGCTCTTCTTTATTTTTGTTTTGGAAAGTGTGAAAATTTGCTATGAGTCTTCCTTAACCTTTTGACAAAATTTACTAGCAAGCATTTGGCACCTGGGCTCTCATGTGTGGTAAGTTTTAATATTTATAAGCCAATGTTTTTACTTATTATAGGCCTATTTGATTTTCTAGTCCATCTGAAATCACTTTTCACAATTTATATTTTTATACAAATATGTCCTTTTCATCTAGGTTAATTAATTATCTAATATGCAGTTGATTTCCCAACTCTTTTATAAACCTTTATTTTAACAATGGTAGAATGTCTCTTCTTAGGTGCTTGGATAAGAGTAATTTAATTTTTGTGATTCTCCTGTTTACAGCCTCCGAAGAGCTGTGATTACAGGTGTGTGCCATCACGCCCATTCTCTGTTACTGTCTCAGCATGCCCCGAGGGCAGGGCCAGAATGGCAGGCCTGTGGATGGAACCCTGGACCCTGCCCTTGCTTGCAGGTGCTTTAATATCCTGAGGTTTTTGGCCAGCCCAATGGTCAATATCTAGATGCATTCTCAAAACCTCATATACCCAAAGAGCTAGTTTTTAGAAGATGATCAGATTTGGAAGGTATTTTGTCTGGGTCGATATTTGTGGTAATTGATATGTTGTGTCTGGCAGTTCAGGGAATGGGAGGCCCCACCCCCACTCCCCACCCTGCAGGTGGGCACGGCCTGGGGTACAATTGGTTCCACTCTGGGGCGCTATTGAGCCCACCCTGGAGTGTATTTAAGGAGTTGAGGAAGGTTGCCTGGCTGTCCTGCCCCGCTTCTTTGGAGAAGTCCTAGTCTTTGGAGGAGCTCCATCTCTGCAGTGAGCGCCAGTCTTCGTTGTCATCTGCCCTGGAGCCAGCACAGTATGTTCTGAAACCTCCACGAACTGTGACCTAAAGAAACCTTTCCTTCCTTCATTTTGGGTGTCGGGTATTTGTCCTACCAATGAGTAAAAAGTAACTAAGGCACTGTTAGAAGGTGGTTCTGGTCAGAAGAGGTGGATCCCTGGATCGCTATAAGCGTGGATCTTCCTCAGGCTTCTCGTTGACTCTGCTTCTGGACCAACAAGACGTGAGCAGCTTCTCACCCACTGTGCCCCTCTGCCATGCAACCCTGCCTTGGATCAGTTATTTCTGTGCCACCTGAAACCTGTACAAAACTGTGAACCATGGTACACTTTTCCCCCTTTAAGTTGATGGTGTTGGATATTGATATTGTGTGCCTCTGTGGAGGATGATAGATGCAAAATTAGATAGCTGTTTTTTGATTTTTTTTATAATATAGTCATTAACTGGTACATATTCTGCCCAACGATTTCCCGAATTTTGATGTCTTTATTCTTGATCACATTAAGATATTTTCTATGTTCCTTTGATAATTGTTTTATTAGTAGTGTGACTTATTTTGAATTTTTAAATTTCTTTTTCCTGATACTAATTTCTTTCTTTTACTTTAGACAACATGCTTTTCAGGATTGAAAATATTTAATATTCATTGAATTTTGTGTTATGAACTAGCATGTGGTGCTTCCTAGATAATGTTCCCTGAACTTTTGACAAGCATGTGCATGTTGCTCTAGAAATGTCTCTTGGGTCCATTCAAATTTAACATTGACCAAGTGTTCCATTTATTGATGATTTTTCTATCTATTTGTCCCATCAAGTACTGATAACAGGATATTAGACTTTCCAGATATTGTTGAATTGTCTATTTCTCCTTTCAATTCCATCAGTTCTGCTTCAAGTATTTTAATGCTTCATAGTAAGGTACAAGTATCTTTTCAATAAGCATCCTTCTTCGTGAGTTGATATTTTGTCATGGTACTATCTCCATGGTATTTTATTTGAAAGCTACCTTTTTTTCTGACATTAATATAACAGTTCTAGGATATTAAGATTCCAGGATGTTTTTGAATCCATATATGTTCCACACTGTTTTTTCCTTTTGAATATTTGTATCTGCTGGATAAAGTATTAGTGGAATTTTGGAATTTATAAGCAGCCTGTTTTAAAAATGTGCATGTTTTTAAATCAGTAAATTAACATATTTAGATTTAATTTGAATATCACTATAACAGACATTTCCTCAGTCATTTCTCTTTTGTTTTTCTCCTATACTCTGGTTTCTCTTCAGATTGTATAAATCTTTTGCCTTTTATTTTGCTTTGATTTGCTCCTTAACTGTGAGAGTAGTACAGAATTTTCGATTCAGTATTTTTTCATTATTTTATGACATTATTTTATTGAGTTTTCTATGACTTGCCATGTACATAAAACTGAAGTGAAGTGTATTTTAATAAAAATTCTAATGAGATATTAGAATGTTGTTCCTTTTTACCACTTTACTTACTTTTATTATTAATAGTATACACACATCTACATGTTACAAATTCCAAAACATATTACTATAATTATTTATGCGATTCAAATTTAAGAAAAGCTGAAATTTAAACTATGTATTTACAGAATAAATCATCTTTCCTATTTTATATTTCTGAAACATTTTCAGGGCTGGTCAGATGGCTCAATGGACCATAGCACCTGCTTAGGCAGGCACAGGGACCTAGGTTCAATCACCAGCATTGCGTGTCATGCCATCCCTGGCCCCAGAGTATACTGAGATGGTGACTGAGTCTGGGCATGGTGGCACACATTTGTAATCCTAGTACTTAGGAGGCTGAAAACAGGAGGATCACTATGAGTCTGATCTGTATAGTGAGACCCTGTCCTAAATACATTCAAAAATAAATAAATAAAATAAAATTCATATTCTCTAATGAATTCAATTACCATTCCATTTAATTTCATATAATTTTGTGTACACTACTTAATTTTTATATCACTGTGAAGTATATTATATATCTGTATTTTAAGCAGTAGCAATACAAAATATTTTAAAACATTTTTAAAAAGCAAGTAGATAAATAAATATTCATTTGTGATGTATGATTAAAAATATAGTGTGTGCTTAAATTAAAAAGAAAACTATCTCAGCAAAAGATGCCTTACCTTTAATCTCCCTCAAAATACTCTCCCTGACTTTGCATATACTTATCCCATTGTCATTGTTACTTTCTGAAATAATTATTTTTTTAATGAGTTTCTTTAGTTGTGCTATGGTAGCTGCCTTTCTGTGCTGAATTAAATCAAAACATTTTTTACTCTGGTGCCCATTTTGACAGTGAGGAAAAGCCAGAAGTCACAGGTTGCAAGATCCTATGAGAATGTAGATATAGTATTATATTTGCTCACTGTGTACTGCTGTAGGATGGCATGGAGTAGCAGCTCCCATGATGTTACAGAGTGCACCTGGGTAAGACACAAAAGCACGCTGTAAAAATTGCTTCAGGAAGGATCATGGGAGCTGATTCCAAGATTAGCTATGATGAATTGTGCCACAATAAAGATGGGCATGCATACGCCCTCGTGTTGTGATGATTTTAATTATTTTGAGATGATACTAAGTAGATCCACATTGATTTCCAGAATAGTTGCGGCACTGTGCCCTCCCACAAACAGTGGAGAAGGATTAATGTATTCCCCGCAGCCTCGACACTAACTTTTAATGATTGATTTCTCCAGAATATCCATTCTTTAGGGAAAGAGACAAATCTGTTTTATTCGTGTCTCTCAAACGATTAGTGATATTGAGCATTTTTTCATAGTTTTATTTGATGTTTTTATTAGTTTCTGAATGTTAGTGAGCCTTCTAATAACAAATCTGAGCTACTCTTTCATATTCTTGAAAGCAAATGCTCCTTTTGGTTGGTCGGTTCGGTACCTTGGGTATGTTAGCCAACTGTTTTGTGCCATCAGTTCTTTCTAATGAAAAGTCAACTTCTATTTTTTATTGGATTTCTCTTGGACATGTTGAGACAATTTTCTTTGCTTCTTAATATTATCTCTTTAGTTTAGTTTTAAAAATTTTACCATGACACATCTGGCTTTGAATTTATTTGCTTTAAAAGTTTATAGAAGTTATTAGACCTCTCATGTATGTATAGTGTGTTATTAGAAATGTTTTGAAATGTTAAGGCATGTTTTTTTTTTATTCTTCTTTTCATTGTTTTTATTTCTCCTGGTTTATTACTTGTATTGGTATGTTTATTGACATCTCACAACTCTTTCATGTTTTCTGATCTATTATTCCTTGAACTGGCTTTTGGAATGTATAATTTCCATTTATTAAACTTCATGTTTTAGTTCTTCATGGAAAAAATATGCTTATGATTTGAGGTACAGAGAAATTTGAATTTAGTGAGGCTATACCATTGGGGTGCTTCCCCAAATCAATTCCTTTTTTTTAAACAGGGTACCAATGAATTCCCAACATTGCCACGCAAGTTAGAGAATCTGTTAAGCTCTTTCTCTATAAGTGTACTCTGTTGTCGTTTCTCAGAGGGCTCAGTCTCAAGCATATGCACACTGTTATAAAATAATGAAGAACTGAATTACATATTTCTATTGTATTTTATAAAGTCTCTCTTCTGTTAGTCCCACATTTAATTGCTATTGTTTGTGGTGCTTTCTGCTATACACTTGCATGTAAATTGCTCTACAGTCTGATAGACTCTACTGTAGGGTAGAGTCTAGTCTTCACAGCTAGTTTTTGTAACTTCTCATTTCAGGAAAAATTTTCTTGGGTATATTATTTTCCTGGCTCTCTCTCTCTCTCTCTCTCTCTCTCTCTCTCTCTCTCTCTCTCTCTCTAACTTCATTGGACACAATTTAGGTAGTCCTTATGTATTCTCATTAGCTGTTTCTTGTTAATTATTCTAACTATTCTTATCATTTGCAGCAGCACTCCTAATCTTGAAATACCCTACATGCTGTTCCAAATAAAATAAAACAGTTATTATGGAATAGCTTCACTCTCTTTCCAGAGACTCTCACTGTCAAGAATACCTGCACCAGTTCTTTGAAACTAGAAAATGCATTGTTCCAGTGTTTCCAGGGTATATTATTTGTCTTACTAGCAGGATTTTGCAACAGATTTATCTGGAAATGAAATGCTTGAGACAAGCATGAGGGAAATTATTGATTGTCCAGTATTCTCACTTTGGTGTTCTAGGACTAGATCTTCCAACCAGAAGTTAATTGGGCACAGGAAAGAATCCCTAAGGAATCTGCTCAGCTTCTTTGTTCAGAATACAATTGCTATAGTATAGACGTGTGGTTGGGGTTGAGAAATAATGGCTGCTTACTCCTGTAAGAGCTTCTGTAATGTAGACTTACAACTGAAAATACAGATTGTCCCATATGATTGGCTGCTCCGATAAGAGTAGATCTTCCATTTCTCTGAGCAGGGGAAAGAAGAGAAAAAGAAATTTCTGTGGCTTACATAGCACAGGTTTTGTTTCCTCAGCAGCTTTTCTTGAACATACTGTGTGCCATTAAAACAATTTCCATGGGGTTTTAATATTTTTATGAATTATTATTTTGCTAGCAAGAACAATAAGTAACACATATTATGATGGCATTGAAGATGTACCACCAGTTATATTTTAAATAATGTTATCTGAACTCTGAATTACTTTAAAAGTAATTATTGATATAAAATAAAGTAATGGTGAGGGATATAACTCAGGGGTGCAGTGCATGCCTGGCCAGCTCCAGGTGGTAAGCTTGCTTTCCAGCAACAAAACAAGCAAAATGAACAAAACAAACAAAAAAGAAAAATAAAATAAAATAAAAACATGAAAGAAAGTGCATCAAAATAGGAAGACTGTCTCTGACTAATTCTGAATTTCCAAAAATCCTGAAATTAAAACTACATGATTAATAATTAATAACCAATTTAATAGCTGTTGAGAGCATTTCATGACACTTAGAGAGTGGTAATAGTTAAGTATAATTTTGTAGTTGGATATTTATTAACATGCAAAACCAAAATACAAAAGAGCAGTCTTCTAATTTAACTTCAGATATAAAATTTTACATATAGCAGTACTTTTAAGATTATTACATAAGTTCTTTTGTCTTTGTATAAAGAAAGCAAAATCAGTTTCATTTGGAATAACAATGCTGTCTTTAATTAATTAATTTATTTTTTTCTATTTTAGGACAGGGTGTACAGGGTCTATGGAGTCTCACTGGGTAGATTGGACCCATAGCGATCCTCCGTTTACAGCCTCCCAAGTATTAGAATTACAGGTGTGAGCCACCAATCCCTTCTCAGTCATCCTCTCAGCTCACCTCTGGGGATTGGGACAGGGCCAGCAAGGCCTGGGGATCTCCCAGCCCCTGCATCCGTGTAAGCAAGCATTTTAATCCACTGAGCTCTCCTTAGGCACACTGTACATCATCAGTCACTTTCTTTGTGGCCCCATAGTCTTCTTGATCAGAATATTTATTCTTGAATTACAGAATGTTACAGTACAGGTTCTCCTATGTCCTGAGTCCTCACTGACCTTGAAAGTCTAGGGTCAATATGTTGCCTGTCCTTGAAGCCTTTCTTTATACTAATTTTTGTTCTGCAAAATTAAGTTGGTAATGGAGAGAAAACATTCTCTCAGTCTTTTACAAAGAGCAAATTGCTCAAGCAGTGGCCTTGACTCATTCACATGGCTGACACTGACAAAGAATCTGCAAATGGTGGTACAAGGTTTCAGGGTAAATCCTGAGGGGATTTGACTGACCTTGGCAGATACAAAAGTTACATTTCTTGTTATATAGGTCTTGCTTTGTCTTGGTCTTAACCATCTAGCAGAAAAGTATAAAAATGAACTATAAAAGTGAAGCCATATTAGTATGCTGAGCTGTAAAAGGCTCAAGTCAACAACTTCTGACATTGTCAGTCCTCCAGATAACCCATTACTACTATGGACTATTGGACTACATTGAATTATTTTGCTGAATTCATGCACCTACAATATTTAAATAGCAATGGAATACCCATCTCTTAACAAAAATAAAGAAAAAAGGGGCTACAAACGAAGGATCATTTTGTATCTATATATACAAAATAGTTTAAGATAGATATGCAGGTACTTTCTCTTGATTTAATGAGAAGAAATATTTGTGCTAATAGTGTTTGGACAGGATATCATATCTGCATTGTGTACTATGAATAAACACTACAAAGACAACACTGTGCAATGTATTAATTACTGTAACTGTACTACTAGCCTGTTTTGAAACGTCTGATTGCTATTTCTCTCTTAATAAAATTAATAAAAAACAAAATTCACTATTCAACTGCCCCTTAATGAGGCTGTCTTGAAAATGAATGTAGTTTATATAAATTAGCTGCTACTTGTACCTCTCAGCAGTCTGACAAATATAATATCAGTAGTCCTACTTAAAATTAATATGATTATATTTCCAGTATTTTAAGTTGATAGTTTCATTAAATAATTGTAGGTTATTTGATATCATTTGTAGTCATTGTCTATAAAATTCTGCCATAAATTTGCAAATTTATTCTCTGGCACTAAGTGACCATGATAATGGAAGATAATTATTAAATATTACATCCACCAAGGACCTAAAAGCTTGAAAAAACTAGATTTTATAAACAAATTACAAAAAATAGTGAAATTAATAAATTTAGGGAATTAACTTGAAAATTACAATTACTGTTGGAAAGATTTTAAAAGTGAATGTGTTTTTCCTGGTACTTTTTTTTCTTAAAAATGTTCTTAGCAACTATTAGGTCTATTTTTTAAAACCAATGATGAATTTTTCTTTAATATAGATACTATAATTATTCTAAAATTTAACATTCTACATGGTTTTAGTGCTTATTTTTAGTCTTAAATTTTAATCTAATATTACCTGCTCAAATGCACATTTAGCAGTATTTAAGAAAAACCAAACAGATGTTTTCTGCTTCCCTTAGACTAAAGGAGTGTCTGGTGTTTGGGTGTTTTGTGTACAGTGTTGTCAATAGACATCCTTTGGGAGTTTAAGGTGGCTCAAGATGCTTTCCGGTGCTTTTCTGCCCAATAATATTAAGTAGAATTTTGTTAACATAATATCACATTTATGTTTTGATATCCTTAAGAGGCAAAGTATTGTGAACATTATTTTTTCATTTCATGAAGTATATAGCACACTGAAATCTATTTTAAATATACTTGTATAGCATTGAATATTGTCTTCATACAGTTTGAAAACTAAACTCTGGCAATTAGTAAGTTTTTTTGCATATGTAGAAAGGTGCCATGTTTCACAGGTTTATTTACATAAGTAAATTTGCCAAAAATTTGCCTTTTAAATTTTTCTTCAGTAATTTTGGTGGTGTTGTAGTGTACATAAAACATTGTTTACAATTGCTCAATTGTCCGTTATAAAGAAACAAATTATCTATTTTCAATAAACATTATTATATCTAAGTATGGAGAATAGTAACATTAAAACAAAGATGTGAAATAATATGGATTTGTATAAACGCTTTGCACTGTACTCAGTTATAAAGAAAAAATTGAATTCATGTCTGAGTACTGGAAAATTACTTATCTTTGAAATATATAAATTTTTAAGCTGACTTAAAAAAATTTTGACTTACTAGTGTACTTCTTGATGACTCTTACGTATCTAATGTCAACCTTAATATTTTACATATTTTCCTTATTGAAACTCATGTACATAGGGGTTGGAGAGAGTGCTAAAGTATAAATACCACCCTGGCAAGCACAAGAACCTGAGTATGATCCCTAGCCCTGCATACCGTGCCTGCAATCTCAGAACTTGGGAGGTGGAGACAGGAGGAGACCTGTAATTTCAAGACCAGCATGGGGACTACAGAAGTGAGCCCAAGGCCAGCACAAACTGCTTAGTGAGACCCTAACTGCATATGCAGAATGATTTTGTGTTTGTGAGATACCAAGAGGTGGTACAGAACTCACAAGTATCCACCACCCTTCTCACATATTCTTTGTACTTTAAAATATTACAGGATGAAATATATATCTTACATAGCCCACCAATTACATACGGTCTGTCTACTAATATTCGTGTATTAAATTCCCAGTCTGAATCTCCCAGTTTAAGTCTGATGTCCTATTTCTGTACATGAGATAACTGAGCATACTTTCTAGGTAACTTGTGTCTCTGTCCTCTAAAATGCTGTTGCCTCCACTTATCAACAAAATACCCTGCTGTATTTAGTACCCGTATTCACAAGTGATGTCAAATATCATGAACTAAAAATACTATGGAAATATCAGGATTTAAATTAATGAATTATTCTGGACAAAGTTGGTTTTTTTTTTTTTTCCTGTTCCAGAGATCAAACTTGGGACCTTGTACTTGCCAGGCAGGTGCTTGTGCCATTGAGCTATCTCCCCCATCCTTCAAATTTAAAGAACTTCAGCAGTTTGCTAGATTTCCCAAAGAGGTCTAGTTAAATGCGGGTGACTCCCTTCAACAAAATCAGGTTTAATATTACATTATGCCATCAAACTAATTATAAAATTATGTGAAATATGATTTTTTATTTCTGTAATTCTAAGGTAAGTTCCCTGATACTTTGAACATTTAAAAGATATAAATTATGGAAATATGTCATTTTCATTATTTATTTGTATATTTGATATAAAAATATGACATAGAATGCTTATTTGGGATCAGTTTTATTCTATCTTTTTACTTAAACTTATTGACAGTCAAAATATCCAAAGATCACTTAAAGGAGTCAAGTAGTTTTCAAGTTATAGGTAATTATCTTGGCCCTTCGGTTGTCATGATGGATTGATAATAAAGTCGATTTTTAATATGTAATTTTAGATTTGTATTTATTTTCCTAAGGAACAATTCAAGGTTTTCCATACTCAGTGATGACTGTGATTAAAAACATACACAAACAAAAATATATAAAATATATACTATATAAAACATAAATATATAGGACATAAATTTAATGCATTCATAACTTTATAATTTAAATGAAATGCTTTTGGAGGATTTAAAAAATAATGTTGTTTAGCACCAATAACTATATTCTGGCCTTTAGAGGAGTTGGGGCACTCTCAATATAGTGGAAGCCAGTATCAGAGTCATCTGAAAACATTTCAGTCTTTGTTTTCTGCTGTTGTGTAATGATATTATTACTTATTTTATAGAAATCAAGATCATAAAGCAAATATGAAGAAAAATATATAATGTTAGATCTAACATAGGTTTCATTTAAAGTTTAATTTACTAAATGAGACCTCAATGTCTTCATAAAAATCAGATTTAACCTTTACTTTCCTTTTGAACATTTTCATTTCACATTTTGTAATTTGCTGGGGACTGATGTTGAGTTGTCAGAGAAAGAGATAGAGAAGTTAGTTTTTACGAGAAGGAAGAAATAAAATATTTCTCCTATGGATTATATGAAATCAGCATAATCATAAAAATAATGCAATGAAATTATAGACTATATTTTATTGTTAAGAAAATGTACAACCTAATAAAATTTAAAAAGGTGATTTTCAGGTTAAGAGTATTTCATTACTCTCATTCCACATTTGAACTAGGGCTGTTTAGATAGGACCATTTTGTAGTGAAAAAAAAAAAAATATATATATATATACATACATCTGTATATACAAAATAGCATAGATTTATAGCTACTTTCTCTTAGTTCAATGAGAAGAAAGTTTTGAACTAATAGTGTATAGACAAGACATCACATCTACATCTTGTATTATGAATAGCTACTACAAAGGCAACAATATGCAATGTATTAATTACTGTAACTGTACTACTAACTTATTTTGAAACTATCTCATTGGTATTTCTGTCTCAAAAAAATATTTTAAAGAGAGATATTTACCCAAATAAAACAGTTTGTCTTTAATCTGGACCCAGATGTAAGAAATAATATTCTTATGAATGATAGAATTTTTTACATTTCTTCCTGGTCATTCTGATCATACATTTTTATCTTTGAGTTGTTATTAAGATTGGACATTTTTGTCTTCTTTATATTAATTGTTGGTATGTTTATGAAACCTTCAAAAATATTTTATGCTGCCATTTTGCCAAATATTCTTATCAATTTTAAGAACGTATTTAGTTATGCAATAATAATTAAAGTCATGCCATGACTTTATGTGTACAACTTATATTTGTTAATATTCAACACTTATCCCTCTCAAAAATGTAAAATAAGAATTCAAAATATTATTATGTAGTTAAGGTAACTTATTTCTTGTCTCTTTGTGTGTGCGAGCCATAGTCTCTCTATGCAGTTCAGGATGGTTTGAATTTAGTATATTCTCTAGGCTCTTAAACTACCATTGAAAGCAAAAGCACAGGTATAATTTCTGGAGAGGAAGAGGTCATAGACACACTGTTCTATACCTTAGTTTTGGCTTTTGAATAGTTCTTTTGTCTGTCTAGAACATGTTTAATTTCTCACCAGTGCTACAGAGCTCTTTAGAAATGTGCATGCTGGGAATGTTTTAAGACAGTTCACACATCGACCTCCTCCCTCTCCAGAACTTCTATCAGCAGCAGGAGAAAATTAACTTTCTAAATAAAGTTTTAAGTTCTTTAAAAATGTGACTGTTGGAGAGGTGTCTGGCCTGCATTACTCAATAGCAAGTGACTGTGTTATAAAAGAGAGGACCCTGTTTCTCTCCAGCATCCATAAATGCTGACATCGAGAAGGTCCAAGAAGTGGTTGAGGGGCTGGCCTGGCCATGGCTAATGTGTAGGGAGTCCAGGGTCTCTACACCCATCTTTCTGTTTTGGATAGTTCCTAAGAGAACCATATTCTCTGCATGGTGATAGAATTCATGAACACATGCCTGTGTTGGCAAGGGCCTGGCAAATCTGCACAGGACTGATGGCTCTAATCTGTGACCAGTGACTCTCGAAAGACCCTGAGAGTCACACAGAAGGAAACTACTCATCACTACCCCAACTTCCTGCATTCTATCACTGCACACTGACTAGTTTGCAATGTGTTGAGCTTGATACAAATGGGACCATACAGTGTATTCTCTTTGTCTTACTTTAGCATAATTATTTTGAGATTTGGTTATGTCAGTAATTTACCTTCTTTGCAGCTGTGGTGGTACATGCTTGTAATCCCAGGAATCAGGAGACTGAGGCTGAAGGATCACTGCAGGTTTCAGGTGAGACTAAGCTGCACAGTGAATTCAAGGCCAGTACAGACTATGTAGTGAGAGCCAGTCTCAAAAAAGAAAAATAAATAAATATAATTACACTTTACAAAATAAATGAAATGCTTTACAGATTATGAAAGTATTTGTACTAGCATTTTCAGTGATCGTTTTAAGTTTAAAAATATGATATCTTGTTATTTGTCAAATACAGATTATGCCATCAAGTTTCTGTCCAAACAAATACAGGCAGCTCAAGTTCTCCATTTTAAAATAAAGAAAATATAAAATGTAATGTAGGGAAAACTAATGAAATAATGCAGTGTTTGAAAAGATATATTTCAATTCTAAAATTAGATTATTTTCATGTTTTTATTAAAATTCCTTTATTACTGAATGACAATCAAAGAAGATGATAATTTTTGTTGGGATTTTTTTTTTT